>ML777907.1:772581-795787 GCA_009831015.1 Picea engelmannii | reverse complement strand
AACAGCATGATTTATACTATCCATTCATGGGTGTTGTATATGCATGTGCATTTTCCTTCATGTCCAAATACCTTTATCAATCTTGCGGTCCAAAACCCATGACTAGGGTTGACATCAATGACAACAATCAATCTTCCAACAGACAGTTCAAAAGCTACATGGCAGCCCAAAGATTATTGTAAGTGACAAAGATCCCATCTTCACTGGACATTTTTGGAAATAATTATTTTCTTATTTGGGTACTCAATTGGATCATAGCTCATCCTATCATCCTCAATCTAATGGACAAACCGAGATAGTGAAAAAATGTCTGAAAGGCTACCTTCGTTGTTTTGTCTCTGATAAACAAAGACAATGGTTCAAATGGTTACCCTTGTCAGAATGGTGGTATAACACTTCCTTTCATATTGAAACAAAAATGACACCATTTATGGCACTTTATGGATACCACCCTCCTTCCTTAACTTCTTCTCTAAAAGAAAAATCTAAGGTTCAAGAAGTGGAAGATCACATCAACAATCAACAACAAGTTATCCAAATCTTAAAGGACAACCTGACCATGGCACAGAATCACATGAAACAACAAGCAGATCAACATCGTAGTGAAAGAATTTTTGAAGTAGGGGATTGGGTGTTTTTAAGACTACAACCATACAAATAGATGTCCCTCAAGTAAGCCAAGAAGAATAATAAATTACCACCAAAGTACTATGGCCCTTATAAGGTGTTGTAAAATATTGGTACTATGGCATACAAATTGGAGTTGCCTGCATCTTCATGAGTACACCCAGTTTTCCATGTTTCATGATTAAAGAAGGTTATAGGCGACAAGTTCCCAGTTCAAACTATATTGGCAGAACTTGATGAGGAAGGAAAAATCATATTGGAGACTGAAGCCATCACTGAGACAAGAATTCACTAGCTAAGGAATAGATCCATTTAAGAGTATCTCATTAAATGGAGGAAACTACTGGTTGAAGATTCCACTTGGGAAGATGACTCTTTTATACAGAAGCATCCAGAGTTACTCAAGCGTTGTGAACAACACTTGTCTTAAGGGGAGGGTCATGTTAAGCCCTAATATTGGCTCATTAACCCTTAATTGGGGCATATTACATTAGTAACGTTATTTTACTTATGTCAGCTTTATTCCATTAGTTGTAATTATACTTCCTGGTCTCCTATATATACCAAGGAGACATTTTCATTTGGAATCATCTTGTACTTGAACATTTAAGTGGGGTAAAAGGAGGTTGCCCCCTCGAAGAGGCTTATTATCTGAAATGATCTATTTTTCAAGGCGTTGAGTATTTTTTCTGAGGTTTTTCTATGTTATATTGATATTTGGTTCTTAACATATACACCTTCATAAGCACAGTCCATCGGTTCTTCACCTCCATCTCTGGGCCTCGACAACAGGCCGGATCAAGAATTCTTAGAGTTTCGTAGCTGGTGTTGGACTCACTCTGGAAGAAAACCACTTCCCAGCAAGCTCTCTCACCTGGAGAGAGATGCTCACAAGCCTGACAACCCACCTCTTCTACAACGGGCCTGACAACCTAGTTCTTCAACCAGTCTTCAACTCAATTCCCGCAAGTTCTGTATGACAACAGTAGCAACATCTTTTAGCTAACTCACGAGTGAAAGAAGTAACAAGAAAATGGGGTGTGGAAAAGAGGAAATGACCATAGCCACGGTTCAACACTCATTCGCTTAAGGATGACATTTGTAACAGTAGATGGGCATAGGTTCGAAAATGGCAATGGACAGACACTAGACACAGCACGCTCAGGCGATTTCCCTGGTGTCGAGTTCCATAGAAGACACAAAACAGTTCACCGATTTTGGTTCTCAGAATTGTGTGAGGGTAAAAAAAACAGAGGTTCCAAAAACAAGGCAAAATTTTTTTTAGACAACGCTGTGTGCGATATGTAGAGCTCAGACAGTTTAGAAAACAGGGGGAAGAATGGAGAGAGAACCCCCTCCACGTCTCAATCTTTGGGTTAAATTTACATGGGCCAGGGCAGACACATGTCGCACATGAGGCTGCATGTGCTCCATCAGCCTGTGTTGCCTTTTTCCCACATTTCCCCTTCCAGGAACTTAGGATAAAAACATGTTTTGTCACATAGATTTTGGAATAATAATAAATTATTATTCCCAAGGACTTAAGCCCCCAAACTTAGCCTCTAGGATCAACACTTAGCCTCTCTTTCCAACCTTTCAACCCCTTTTCCCTTACCCACTATGTGGAAGCTTATTCCCCCATCACTCTTTCTTCGTGGTCGGTCTGCACACAGTGATGTTTATATTTTTATTAATGTTCTACATAATACATATACAAAAACATGCTTCCGACCTTAATACTTAGTCTCTCTGGCCTAATAAACACATAAGCCTACCATCTTATCAATACTCGACTCACTAGCCTACAAAACATGATTTACAATTCATAAACATGATTACAACAGGGCTTGTCCTTGGGGATATTACAATCCCCTCCCCTTATTTTTTCATTGTCCTTAGTGCAACTTTCACGCAACATCAACAAGATTTTTCAAAATCTTCAAAAAGATGTGGGTATTTTGCCCGCATAGAATCCTCATGCTCCCATGTCGCATCCTCATGACCGTACCAGGTCCACTGGACCTTTACAATCCCTATGGCTTGATTCTAGAGCTGTTTTCTTTTCCGGTCCAATATGCGCACAAGATGCACTTGTAGGACACCTTCTTGCTCCACCTGAATCACATTCCAATCAATTACATGATTAGCATCAGGTATACATTTCTTATGCAATGAAACATGAAACACATTATGTATACTCATGGATGTAGGTAATGCAAGCATATATGCAACTGGCCCAATCCTTTCTAGGATTTCAAATGGCCCACAAAATCTGGCTACCAACTTGGCACAATTTCCCAGCTTCAAGGAACTTCTATTGGCTTTTACTTTCAAGAAAACATGGTCACCCACTTTAAACTATCTGTGGGTTGTGTTCTTATTAGCGTAACTTTTCTTCATGTCTTGGGCAACTTTCAAATTATGCTTAATTTTTAGCATTTGTTCCTCCATTTCCTTGAGCAACTCTGGCCCAACCACTTCCCTATCAACTGGATTATTGCATCTTACTAGAGTATTGCACTTTCTGCCATAAAGTGCTTCAAATGGTCTCATCTTCAATGATGATTCATACCCATTATTGTAGGCAAATTCTACCAAGTGCAGGTAGTCTTCCTATTTTGATGGTTTGTCCATCACATACATCCTTAGTGTGTCTTCTATTACTCTTTTCACCCTCTCTGTCTATCCATCAGACTCAAGATGATAAGCTGTGATAAAATTCAGATTCGTTCTAAATCCTTTGAACAACCCCTTCCATAAATTTGAAGTAAATTTTGGGTCTCTGTCAGACACAATTGTCTTGGGAATTCCATGCAATCGTGCCACTTCCTTCATAAAGACGTCGACAACATCCATTGCCTTGTGAGTATTCTTTAACAGAATGAAATGGGAAGCTTTCATAAGATTATCCACCACCACCATGATTGAATCATGTTGCTTGCTAGTTCTGGGCAACCCAGTTATGAAATCCATTGTCACCACTTCCCACTTCCACTCAGGAATGGGTAAAGGTTGCAGCAACCCTATTGGGTTCATGTGCTCATATTTAACCTTCTGGCACTCCATACATCTGGCGATGTATTAAAAAATATATTTCTTCATACTTGGACAAAAGTAATGTCTCTTGACTGCTGCCACATTTTTCTGATATCCAGGGTGCCCTGCATAAGGAACATTATGAATTTCATGCAAAATCATAAGTTTCACATCCTGGACAATAGGTACATAAATTATGTTCTTGTATAGAAGTATTCCATTGGTTTCCAATTTATAATTCTCCACTTTTTGTGGCATCTTACCTTGCTCTAGCTTTTCTACCAAATCCTTGTACTGCAAATCTATATTTGTAGCCTCTGAAATTATTCCCTTTAAATCATTTCGGCACATGCTAATGGTTGTAGCATGTAATTCATGTACTCTCCTGCTAAGTGCATCAACCACTTTATTCTTTATTCTCCTTCCCTTTGATATGCTTGATATCAAAATTGTATTCACAGAGAAACTCTAACCACCTACTCTGCCTAGAGTTCAAGGTGGGCTGGTCAAACAAATACTTCAAACCATTATGGTATGTTCTTAGTTTGAACCTCCTTCCCATGAGGTAATTCCTCCATTTCTTTAAAGTGTGAACTATGGCTGCCAACTCCAAACCATGAGTTGCATAGTTCCTTTCATGCTCTTTCAAATTTCTGGATTCATAACAGATTACAAATCCATTATGACTAAGGAATCCAACCAGTCCTTCTTTGCACACATCATTGCACACCACAAAAAATTCATTTGGATCTGCAATCCTTAATATTGGAGCACTGATTAACAGTTGCTTCAATTGCTGAAATCTTTCCTCACAAGATGTCCACTGAAACTTTTTCTCCTTCCTTTGCAAGGAAGTGATATGGTGAGCTATCCTCGAGAAATCTGCAATAAACCTTCTATAATATCCAGCTAGACCCATGAAGGATCTAAATTCTGTCACATTTTTTGGCACTGACCATTCTCTAATGGCCTCAATATTCTCAGGATCTACAACAATCCCTTCTTTCGAAATAATATGCCCCAAGTAATGGATCTTCTCCCGATAAAACAAGCACTTTCTCAACTTGGCATATAGTTGGTGCTCTCGTAACAACTGTAACACCATCCTAAGATGTTGTTCATTCTCTTCCTCTGACTTGGAATACACCAGATTTTCATCCAGGAAGACTATGAAAAACTTGTCTAGATAGTCCCTGAATACACCATTCATCAGGCACATAAAAACAATAGGTGCATTCGACAACCCAAATGACATCACTGTGAACTCGTAATGACCATACCTTGTTCTAAAAGCGGTCTTGTTGATGTCTTCATATTTTATCCTTACCTGGTGATATCCTGACCTAAGGTCTATCTTCTAAAAGATCTTCGCATCCTTCAACTGATCGAAGAGGTCATCAATCCTCGACAGAGGGTATTTGTTATTTACAGTTACTTTGTTCATTTTTCTAAAATCGATACACAATCTCAACATTCCGTCCTTATTCTTCATGAGAAAATCCAGGGCTCCCCAAGGTGACACACTTGGGCGTATATACCCCTTCTTTAGAAGCTCTTCAAGCTGTAGTTGCAACTCTTTCAGCTCTGGCGGACTCA
This sequence comes from Picea engelmannii, assembly GCA_009831015.1. Taxonomy (NCBI): domain Eukaryota; kingdom Viridiplantae; phylum Streptophyta; class Pinopsida; order Pinales; family Pinaceae; genus Picea; species Picea engelmannii. The sequence goes on along the minus strand of ML777907.1, from coordinate 790,528 downwards.
TCCTGTAAGGAGATTTTGACATTGGAGCTACTCCAAGCATCAAATTTACTGAGAAGTCTATATCTCTTTTAGGAGGTAGTCCGAGTATCTCCTGAAATGTATCCTCAAACTCCTTTAGTACCGCATGGTCTTCAATATTTGACACCTTATCCTTAGGTGTTTCCTCCACATGGACTGCAAATAATTGACAGCCTTTTATGTAGCACTTCTTTAGCTGCATTGCCGAGATTTATCTGATAGCAACAACTCTGGGAATTCCTTGGACTATTTTCTGATTCCCTTTCTCATCCAGGAAAGTGAATTCTTTGTTACGAAAGTCCAATATGGAATGGTGTTGATCCAACCAATCCATCCTAATTATACAATCATAAGAACCTAAAGGCAGAACATTCAATTCAACCTTTGTTCTCAGTCCATTCATGTCCACAGGACAAGACTTAACCAACTCAGTGACTTTCCTCTTGGTTCCTGTAGCCAGCTGCAATTACCAAGACTTTTCATGTTTTCCTTTACCACTCTAGGATCTATATAACTATGGCTAGCCCCTAAATCAATTAAAATGGTAAAGGGTTGGTTTTTAATCATACCTTCCACTTCAATCATGTGCGACTGATATTCAACTTGCTGAACATTATGGGAAGCTCTCACTTTTCCATTTTTATGGGGACAATCTCTGTACTTGTGGTTCTCTTTACAACCCCAACATTGAATGGGTGACTGTCTTGGCCTTTTTTCCCCTACATTAGCCATTCTCGGCTCTCTAAACGATGGCTTTCCTTGAGGATTGTTTCTGAAAAAGGGAGGTTTGTTTCCCTTCTTCCTCTGATCCATCTAGAATTTCTTCTTGTCTTCCCAAGCCTTCTAGAAAGTAGGCTTCTCTCTCTGTTGTTCATATAAGAATTTTGATCTTCTTATATTTTCTTCCATAGTCTTTGGGTCATCATACTGGATCTTGTCCCCAATGGAAGGTGGCAGTCCACTCAAGTACCTTTGAATCTTGAAAGTTTCATCCTTGATGAATGGAACATACTTCAGTAATTCCAAAAATCTTCGCTCGTATTCATCAATGGTCATGCTGCCCAGCTTGAGTTCAAAGAAATATTTCATCTTTCTGTCGTAGTATCTTTTAGTCAAGTATTTCTTCTCAAAATACCTCTTGAATTCCTTCCAAGTGATATCTTTCTCTCTAATGTGTTGCACCTGCACAAGCTGATCCCACCACATGGATGCCTTTCCCTTCAATTGATACATTGCAATTATTCCTTATGCATGAGAGGAATAATTTTGCAGTTAGAAATATTTCCTCATGGAAAGAACCATGTTTCAACATCTTCCTCCTTCTTATGCTCTCCATCAAACATAGGCTCCTTAATCTTATTCATCTCTACCTTCAATTCATCCACTCCCAATATTATGTGATTTCTGGTAGGAGATGGGATGGAACTACTGTGTGCCCTCCTCTTGGAGCGACCTTGGGAGTGATGATGGTGTCTACCCACACTCCTTGACCTTCTTCCCTCAGAAGTCTAGTGACTCCCTGTTCTGATCGAGTCTCTCTCCTTCTCTAACTTCTTCGCTATTCTCTCCAAACTATTTAACAACTTTATGTTAAATTCACCTTGTTTTTCCTGAGATTTTCTGAGCTTTTTTCTACCTACTCGTCGATTTTGGGAATCTTTTTGTAATTTTTCAATGATTTTCATCATGTTTCCTTTCTTATCTATCTATTCTCCATGCCCATTGGAGTTCGATCCTTCAACTCCCAAGTGAACATCCATTCCTTTTTCCGCGTCCTCAGAATGGGAAGCAGTCCGTGCCTTTTCCATTTCTTTTGAACTCAGTGGAAATTCTACTCGGTTCTGGCACTCGCTAAAATTTTGCAAACACAATGTGCAGACAACCAAAATTTGTCAGGTCATTAATCCTTAACAAATTCCACAGCATTAAAAAAAAAATTGATTCAAGAAAACCTTCAGTTTCCATGATTTTTTTTGAGCTCTGCTTGGCTCTGTTGTACACTCAGGGCATATCCCTTTTCCTCTGTTTCCCCAACCCCATGCGACCAAGGGTCATGACCAAGCATTATATCTACAAGGTTCTCTAAATGAAACTTCAGGGTTTTGGGTTTCGGGGTTTCGGTCTTGGAGACTCTCACACTCACTTTCCTCTCCTATTCTTGACTTCTGAACTTCTGAACTTTCTCACCCCCTGGCCCACGACACAGCTATCACCAACCAAGGTGGTGACATGTGGCATCCTTAAAAAAGGTCCATGTTACCTTGGGTGATGCCATCCGACCCTACTGCATCTACTTTTTCCTTTGGGACCCACTAGCACGTGGCACACATCCCTGTGTCCTTGTCAATCCCAATGACATCATCCCAACCCAATACTTTGGCTCATTGGGATTTTGAGCTTCAGGAGTTTGTGCTTCCACACATCTCACTTCTCCCAAAATGTCGACATTTCGGAGATCCTAATGTAATAATCCTCACTTTTCCATGATCTGACAGTTCAAATCTCGTCGGGATTTTGCGTATAGGGATTTCGTGTGACGCGAGGTTGAAAGACCTCCCACTTTTGTTCTTCCAATTCTTGAATTTTTGCAATCTTTCCTGGACAATTAACGGTCCAAATCTCTCCTTGATCAATGGATATGATCCAATTGCAAATTCGCATTTCACGAATTCTCACAGACTCACCCTTTGATCATTTCAAGTCACGAGTAAGTGAAAGGCTGATCACTCTCCACGCGTCCCTCCTGATGGACGATTCTGATGATGTCGGGGCTTCGCGTATCACAATTTCCACACTCCTGTGCAACTCCAAAGGGTTTTAAATCTTGTGCACGTTTCGTGGATCCAACGGCTGTTGTTCCACACACTCAGATCTGATGGCCCAGATCTGATTTCTTCTGTGTGCTCTCCTTAGTGTCTGGATGTGGATTCAACGGTCTAAATCTTCTCCTTTACAATTGATCTATGATTGCAGTTTTATTCCACCACAAATCCTCCTGAGCTTCGTAACACGACCAATATAACCCCTTGGCACTCAGGAAAAATGTAATGTTCGAAGTCGATTCCCACGAATACCATTTCCACTCGAAACCTTGGGTCCAAATACCACTTATCCGACCATCCAGGCTCAATGTTGAAAACATGGATCTGATACCATATTGTAACGTCCCCATCCATCAACCCCCTTTCCAGGAGATGCTACTACATAGAAACATTCTCATACTTATATATTATGCATTTAAATGGCTTAACAGGGTAAACATACAATTACTGCTAACATACAAAAATAATTCAATCAATAGTAAACATCATCACAATGAAATACATGATAATATTACAAGAATCATAGACATGCATTTAAAAATTGAATTTAAACACATGCATATACTTATCTTTGAAACTATAGTAAATCCACAAACCATGTGCAAACCTTCCACAAAACTCCTAGCCTTAGACCTCACTTCTCGTCACTCTCAATCGTGGGTCACCCCCGAGATGGGACTAAGATCCACCCAAGGCAAGGGAATCCTAGGCTAGGCTGAGGTTACAGGTAAACTACACAGAGAAACCAGAAGGATTCTCCCCAGGATCCTTCTTACACCCACTAATAATGGACTCTCATTCCCCACATGCATGTTTGGCCCGAGAGTATACACCATCATAAGCACAATCCATCGGTGCTTCACTTCCCTCTCTGGGCGTCTGCAACAGGTTGGATCAGGAATTATCAGAGTTTCATAGCTGGTGTTGGGCTCACTCTGGGAGAAAACCACTTCCCAGCAAGTTCTCTCACCTGGAGAGAGATGCTCATAGGCCTGACAACCTGCCTCTTCTACCATGGGCCTGACAACCCGGTTCTTCAACCAGTATTCAACTCAATTCCCACAAGTTCAGGACAACAACAACAACAACAACTTTTAGCTAACTCACGGGTGAAAGTAGCAACAAGAAAACGGGGTGTGGAAAACAGGAAACGACTACAACCATGGTTCAACACTCATTCATGCAAGGATGAGAGTCGCAACAGTAGATGGGCATAGGTTCAAAAATGGCAACATACAGATGATAGACACATCACGCTCATGCGATTTACCCAGTGTCGGGTTCCACAGAAGACACAAAATAATTCACCAGTTTTGGTTCTCAGAATTTTGTGAGGGTAAAAACAACAGAGGTTCCAAAATAGAGGAAAAATGGTTTTCAGACAATGTTGTGTGCGATATGCAGAGCTCAAATAGTTCAAACAATGGGGGGAAGAATGGAGAGAAAACCCTCTCCACGGATCAATCTTTGGGTTAAAATTGTATGTGCCAAGGTTGACACATGTCGCCCATGAGGCTGCATGTGCTCCATCAGCCTATGTTTCCTTTTTCCCATGTTTCCCCTTCCAGGAACTCAGGATAAAAACATGTTTTGTCACATAGATTTTGGAATAATAATAAATTATTATTCCCAAGGACTTAAGCCCCCAATATTAGCCCCTAGGTTCAACACTTAGCCTCTCTTTCCAACCTTTCAGCCCCTTTTCCCTTACCCACTCTGTGGAAGCTTAGTCCCCCATCACTCTTTCTTCATGGTCGATCTGCACGCAGGGATGTTTAAATTTTTATTAATGGTATGCATAATACATATAAAAAAACAGGCTTCTGGCCTTAATACTTAGGCTCTCTAGCCTAATAAACACACAAGCCTACCATCTTATCAATACTCGGCTCACCCGCCTACAAAACATGTTTTACAATTCATAAACATGATTACAATAGGGCTTGTCCTTGGGGATATTACAAAACCTATGGAAGGAGGGTGCCTCCTTCTAACCTTTAACCCGTATGACCGGGGGCTCATGCCCATGTCCTTAACCAATTTGCACCTAAGATATTAGCGTGTAGCCAATGAGAGTTTTCAAAGGACCCTTGCAACCAAGGTCTAGGAACCCAACATTAGGTCCCAAATGGATCCAAGCCTTTCTGGCTTCAGAACTCCTAGAGTTTGGATCTCTAGAGTGTTTTGACCTTACCATTTGTAAACCGGCTAAAGGAAACTGATTGTTATGGTTACCCATGAGGTCAAATGGCACTTGGAGGTTTTGATAGCCATGGCAGATAGACCTGCCCCATCGTTAAACTGTGATCCTCTCATCAATCGTGAAGTAATGCAGGCGACATATGTGAGGGTATTCAGGATTCCCCTTGGCCGTTGGATCTATGCTAAGGTAACTTCGGTGATGTCCTACTTCAGGAGAATAGGGATGTTAAAGCACCCAACTCCCTAAACACCGAAGTTACGAAGTGATGTGAGACATGGATCTGGGGAGTCCCTTAAGAGCCCCTCCTAGCCATTTAATTAACCAATGGAGGGACCCATGTACGGTACTTCGATGGAGTCCTGCTTCGAGAGAGAGGAGCGGTCATAACGTTGAAACCTTCGAAGGTCGGAGATGGGAAGTGATGAGGACCATAGATCTTGGGACCCTTTGGGATCTCCCTAACCGTTAGATTTAGACCATGGTCAGCACAATGACCACTCTGGGAGTACGGAGGAGGTCACACCACAAATCCCTCAAATGCCTAAATTACGAAGTAACGAAGGTCGTAGATCCAGGGGTTACATGGACACACCTTGACCGTGAGATTGAAGGGCTTGGAAGGCGATTAGTCTGGGGTGACATGGCACGATGACATCACCCAGGGTGACATGGACCCACATTTGACGTGCCATATTTCACTTGGATTTAAATGTTTCACATACCATACGTGCCAATTAAAACATGACACATGTCACCCATTGTATGGACCACATGTCCTCTCTTCCTTGCCGCATGTCATCCCTGACACTTAACTATTTGGTTCGTTTGGAGGGAGGAGTATTCAGGAGTCCAAGGGATTTGAGATGCAAGGTCGTAGGTAAGTTGAAAGGCCCGAAATATAAATCCACGTGGAGATATTTCATACCCTTCAGGAGTTTGGGAATTCGGGACTCCGAAGGACCTGGGTGCAGAAAGGAAAAGGGGTGATCAACGCCAAAGTGTCGAATGCTGAACTTCCCTCTAGCTCATGCATTATATGAAATCCATGTCTTGTTGTTGGATTGGATGATGGATGAACATTCCCCGTGGATATAGGAACTTGGGGATGGTACTAATGAGCCACGTGGCCCTCAACTAATAATGCCTGAAGAACTTCTGGAGGCCATATCTTGCAAGCCAGAGGTCATAATAGAGTCCGATAATAGTCGTTAGAAAGCTACGAGCGATTAGGAGAGGATGAATACCTCAGATAGGTGATTCGATATTATTAGAGTAAGAAAAATTTTGATTCCCCATCCCTATAAAGGATATTTAGGGGTCTGGTGTGTTACAAATTGGTATCAGAGCATGGTTACAATCCTTGTCCTACTTGGGCTCATGAACGAGTCACTTAAATTTTTTATTTAAATAACTTTCAGGGGTTACACCCTATCTCACCCCATTCTTAAGAGGCTTATTTAAACCTATTTGAAGGAAGTAATGAAACTTTCTGCTGTTGTATATGTTTTGAAAAATTTGAACTATGTACTATTCATAAAACTAGTAGATCATTAACTAACAAAGAATGTTTTATACACATTGAAACCATAAATGGACCGCAGGAAAACTATAGCATAAAGGATGATGACACACCATCATTTGGGACAAATCTCCCACAATAGAGAGGAATAATCTTATGGAAGGAGGGTGGAGGAAACCCCACCAGATTTGGCTGAAACTGTAAGAAGCCTCATGGAAGAATTACAGAGTTGTAAGGTTGACAATAAAAGGCTGATAAAAGAGAAGAAAACACAAACTGAAATTAATGCATTTCTACTACAAACTTTATCAAATATACAAAGGCAGCTGCAGCATGGACCAACAACCAGTCATGTGGACAAACATCATACGAAGAAAACCCAGAGTCCACCTGAGATATGAAAGAATGGCCCTGAAAGTGGCCACACAAGGAGGAGCACCTAAAATAAGGCCCAACATGGAGCCAAGAGACATTCATCGGAAGAATACTCTAGTGAGGAAACTGGTAACTCCAAGGAATCTTCTAGTAGAAAAACTAGTCTGCATTCCTAGAGGAAAAGAAAGAAGAGGAAACATTCCAAAAGTCACGACCTTGAACAGTTCAAGAAATCCATACCACCCACCTTTGAGGGGAGAAATTAATAAGGGGTAAGAAGAAAAAGTTTGGCTTCTTGGATTGAAGAAGTACCTCAAATTCCATGACTAGTCTCAAAATTTAAAGGTTTGAATAGCCATTTTTAACCTAAATGGAAAGGTGTCCATTTGGTGGGAGGACCATAGGAATGTGAAAGGAATCCATGAGAAGGAATTATCATGGAAACAATTTGGGAAATACTTCAAGAATAAGTATCTATTAGAGAAATACTTTGATAGGAAGACCAAGGAGTTCTATGAACTCAAGTTGGGACAACTCACCATAGATGAATATATCAATAAATTCCTTGAGATGATAAGGTATGTGCACTACATAAAGGATGAATAGGTAAAGATGCAATGATCTATTAGTGGACTTCCTCAGTCCTTCAGGGATATAATTGAATTTGATGAGACAAAAAGCTTATAAGACACTATTTGGAAGGAAAGGTATTTCTATGAACAATTCAAGAATAAGACAGAACCTCACGAGGGTTGGAACAACAAAAGTACTTCGGGATTCAAGAATAAGGGGTTTAAACCCTCAAGATTTAAGAACTATGGGAAAGGTTATAATATGATCCTTCCTACTATGAGTGTATATCAGCAAAATTTTCCATCTTAAAGTGATACTAAACCCTTTTGAAAATCCCCAGGTAATATTGATAACACAAAGAGAGAACCCTTGAAATGCTGGAGTTTTGGAGAAGAACATCTATTGAGAGACTTCCCATATAGGAAAGAAAACAATAGGAGGGTCTACAAAATCCAAGAGGATACCACAATCAATGATGTGGCTAGGAGCATGCCACATATTTATGCAGTCTTGGATAATAGACAAGATGACCACCGAGCTTCAATGGTGGAGATGGAAGGTAAGGTTTCCAACCATATAGTTTCCATTTTAATTGACTCTAGTTCTAATTTGAGTTATGTTTCCCCTCAAACTATTGAGAAATGTAAATTGCAACAAGTTAAACATGATAAATCATGGATTGTACAACTATCCATTGGAACCAAAAGAAAAGTGACAGAGGTCATACCAGCATACCAATTCATTGTGAGTGGATTACCCACCCAAGCAACCTTAAACATACTTCTTTTAGGATCTTATGACCTGCTTATTGGAATGGACTGGTTGGCTGCCCATAAAACCAAGTTGGACTACTACAATAAAAATTTGGAGTGTGAAGATGAAGAAAGGGGAAAGGTAACCCTACAAGGGATTCAAAAGCCTGCCTCAGTGAGACAAGTATCATCCCTTCAAGTGAAGAAGTGTTGCAGAAAAGGATGTCCTTTGTATGAAATACAGGTGTTGGACTCTATTGAGGAAAGAAAACTAAACCTAGAGGACCATCATATATTAAGAGAGTATAAATATGTGTTCCCAAAAGAGGTACTAGGTCTAGCTCGAAGAAGGGATATTGAATTTTCAATCAAACTTACACCAGGAGTAGTGCCAGTGTCTAGAACACCCTATAAGATTTGTACACTAGAGCTAGTCGAGCTCAAAATACAGCTAAAGGAGATGTGGTACAAAGGCTACATTCAACCTAGTGTTTCTTCATGGGGAGCACCAGCCTTGTTTGTAAAAAAGAAGGATGGCACACTCAGGTTGTGCATAGCCTATAAGCAACTCAATAATATGACCATAAAGAATAAGTATCCATTGCCAAGGATCGATGACTTGTTTGACCAATTAAGGGGTGCTGCAATTTTCTCCAAGATTGAATTGAGGTTTGGATACCATCAAGTCTGAATTAAGGATGAAGACATCCATAAAAAAACCTTTAGGACAAGATATGGTCACTATGAATTTGTGGTGGTGCCATTTGGGCTAACCAATGCACCAACCACTTTTATGTTCTTAATGAATAATGTACTCACTAAGTTATTGGATATATTTGTATTGGTTTTCATTGATGATATCCTAATCTATTCCAAGAACAGGGAAGACCATGAAGAGCATCTCAAGCTAGTACTTCAAGTACTAAGAGAACATCAACTCTATGCTAAGTTTAGTAAGTGTGACATTTTCCATAAACAAGTCCATTACATAGGCCATGTTATTTCTAAACAAGGAGTGGCAGTTGATCCTAAAAATATCAAAGCCATTATGGATTGGCCTACCCCAAAGAATGTATCTGATATCAAATCCTTTATGTGCCTAGAAGAATATTATAGGAGGTTCATAAAAGGATTCTCCAAAGATTGGTCTCCCAATCACCTCCCTTCATAAAAAGGGAGTTAAATTATTTTGGACATCGGAATGTGAAGAGAGATTCCAAGAGATGAAATACCTTCTAACCAATGCACCTGTGCAGAAGATTGCAGACCCAAAAAAGGACTTCCTTGTGTGTACAGATTCCTACAAGGAAGAATCGAAGGAGTCCTTATGCAAGAAGGACATGTAATTTTATATGAATCCAAAAAATTGAATGACCATGAAATCATATGTGACCCATGATCTAGAATTGGCTTCCATAGTGAATGCTTTAAAAATGTGGAGGCATTACCTCCTGGGTAGAATATTTGTGCTTATGATAGACCATTGTGGGTTAAGGTACCTATTTGATCAACCAAAACTTAATGCTATATAAGCTAGATGGATGGCTCTCCTTAGTGAGTATGATTTTGAAATCAAACATATGAAAGGAAAAGAAAATAGGGTGGTTGATTCCCTTAGTAGAAGTGTGAAATTGTTTCACCTGAAAACTGTAAGCACCTATGAAATGGATTTCAGGGAGAGAGTCAAGAGTGCGCAAGAAACATATGCATTTTTCAAGACTGTAAAATTGTACTTAGAAGAAGAGCCCGCAGGGTTGAAGTATGAAGGCTATCAAATGTTGAATGATGGCCTACTAAATTACAAAGGTAGGTTGTATATCCCAAATTGTGACGAATTGAAGAGGTTCATGATGGATGAACTACATAAAGGACCATATACTGGTCATCCTTGTTATCAGGAAAAGATCACGACCACTAGGAAATTATTTTATTATCCAGGACCAAAGAAGGACATAGCTGACTACTTGGATAAATGTCTAGAATGTCACAAGTTTAAGGAAGAACACCGACATCCAACAAGGCTATTGAATCCCCTACCAATTCCATAATGGAAATGGGAAACCATGTCCATGGATTTCATCACAAGATTACCAAAATAGGCAAAGCAGAATGATGCCATCATGGTAGTGGTGGAAAAATTGAGCAAGGATGGTCACTTTGTTTCCATCAAGTCAACTTGCAAGGTGATATATATTTTTAGTATATTCATGAAATAAATATTTTGGTTGCATGGCATGCCTAAGGAGATCATATATCACAAAGATATGAAATTTACTTCAAGATTTTGGAGATCTTTAATGGCTAGTTTTGAGACTAAATTGTTGTTTAGTACAACCTATCACCCTAAAACTAATGGATAGATAGAGAGGATAAACCAAGTGTTAGAGGACATGTAATGAATCAACCTAAGAAGTGGTAAGACTACCTACCACTAGTATATTTTTCCTACAACAATGGCTATCAAGAGTCATTGAAGATTATACTTTTTGAAGCCCTCTATGGTAGACAATCCAAGATTCTAATAAGTTGGGATAACCCAGTAGAAATAATTACAATTGGGCCAGATATTCTAAAAGAAATGGAACAACAAGTAATTCAGATAAAGCAGAATCTGAAAATAGCTCAGGATAGATAGAAAAGCTATGCAAACAGACAAAAGACTCCTAGAGAGTTCTAAATAGGGGACCATCTATATCTCCGAGTTAGACCCAGGAAGATCTCCTTGAGATTGGGAGTTTGTGCCAAGATGACACTTTGTTATTGTGGACCCATTAAAATTTTGGATAGAGTGGGACCTTTAGCATATATATTAGTGCTTCCTCCCATAGTGAAGGCACACATTTTTTTCCATGTTTCGTTATTGAAGAAATATGTACATGTTTCTAATCATATAATTGAATAGTCTGTGATTCAGGTGGAATGAGAGGGATAATTCCTTCCATAACCACAATGCATAATAGATAGGAAAGAAACCCCACTTAGGAACAAAACCATTGCATAGGTCAAGGTGAAATGGAAACACTTTGGGCCAGATGAGGCTACATGGGAAATGGAGGATGCCATGAAACAAACATACACATTTTTGTTTACTTATGTACATACAGATCACATCGATAGATAAAACATCGAGGACGATGTTCCTTTAAGGGGGAGGGGATTTTAATAACCCTGTTTCCTCCGGTTTGTAAATATAACTATGACTGACCAAGAGACTATGGAAGACTAGATACGTGTGAATGTTTGATTCGATGCACCTTTTGTTATAAAAGGTAATGTATGTATTTTTTGTTATCAATAGAAAATGGTTAGTGTTGCATAACTGTTGAAAGGGGGGTTTGAAAAGATAGACCATGATGCTATGAGAAAGATGGTGAGGGGAACCAGAAATGGTTGAGATGACCCCCCACCAAACCAGTAACTTATTGGATTTAATGAATAAGACCCATAATAGTCCTATGACACATAAATGAATTACCGGTCAGATTGGTAGCTGGAAGAGTCCTCCTCAAGAGTTAATGAGGATATGGGTAAGAGTATCCATCTGTAAGACTTACATATCTAACCATGAGCTAGAGATTCAAACCCACACAACCTTGCTAAGGAAGGCAATAAAATAATTAATTCTTGGGAAGAAATTGAGAGACGGGATCTGCGAAGAGAGAAGAGTCGAAAGACCAATATTGAGAAGATAAAAGATCACTTGCCTCTCTCTCGTTCAAGGAAGGACTGGGAAATGAGCTCATTCTGAGAACAAGAAGTTGTTGGCAAGGTTTTGATTTTCAACCTGATAAATGGGGCTAACGAGTGACTGTGGAGGTACTCGTGCAAACCTCCTTTCTTGGTACAGAGACAACCCGTTGCCAAAATCCCATGGGAGGAGGAGAGTAACCTCCTTCCCTCACTGTCACTGAGTAAGAAGAAAAAGTATCTCTTAGAGCATTGTGGTCTAGCTCGGGGGTGACTAGTGATAACTCTATTTAGGAGTGGTTGTGCCTATGGTTGGGTGGAAATAGGCACCCATTTAAATATTTTCTTCACGAACTCTGGGTTTTTGATAAGTACTTTCATACTTTGTGTGTTGAAATGAAAATGATGAGTGAATATATTTATATGTTTATGACCGAGTTCTGTATTGAATGATTAAGGTAGAAATTTGTATTGCTTCTCTACGAACCCATGTGTTGAAGGGTATTCTGTTTACTTCAACTGAGAAACTAGAGAGATATGGGATGTAAGCCTATAAGAGTGTCGAGGAAGGGTTTACTGGAATGCTTAAATCCTACTGAGCTCTAGATTCTACCTTTGCGAGAATAATAAGTTCAAACCCTATAGGAGGAGGGCGCCTCCTTCATAAATTTCACCCATATGACCAGGGGCTCATGCCCGTGCCCTTAACCAATTCGTGGATAAGAGATTAGTGTGTATCCCACGAGAGTTTTTGAAGGACCCTTATGATCAAGGTATGACAAACCAACACTAGGTCCCAAATGGAGCTAAGCCTTTTTGGCTTCGAAACTCCAGAGTGTTTCGACCTTACCATTTGTAAACCGACCGAAGGCAACTGATTGTTATGGTTACCCATGAGGCCCTCAACTAATAGCACTCAAAGAACTTTGGGAGGCCATATATTACAACGAAGAGGTCGTATTAGAGACAAATAACAGTCGTTAGAAAGATGCAGGTGAGTATAATAGTATGAAGATGTCGAAGAGGTGATTTGAGATGATTAGAGTATTAAAAAATTTGATTCCCCATCCCTAGAAAGGTTACTGAGGGGTCCGATGTGTTACAAATCCTTCATAGGAGGGCCCAGGAAAATGAGAGTAGAGTAAAATGTTGGGAGTGTTAAGTTTATGGGGTTGTTACAATCTCCATGTACAACACATTTAATTTTTACTCCTACCTAAATTATAGAAAGAATTCCATAAGTTATGGTGGGAAGTAATTTCTAGTAAAAATGTCTAATTACCTAAATATGAGGAATGTACTCCATATTTACTTCTTCCTATATTTATGCAAAGAATTGCATGAATTATAGAGGAAAAATTTAACAAAGTCAAATACTATGTGGATGGATTATAACCACATTAATCTTTGGGTAGTTACAAGAGGCGTGTCTTTTTGGATTAATCTAATATTACTATAAAAATACACTTGAAAGACACAACAATAGACACATATTTTTTCTCTCTCACACGTGAGAAGTGATCTAAGGAAGAGACCAAAGTTTCTAAGAAGTTGAAATTTTATGAGTTACTTAGTGATGTTATAGAGTTTACTAAAGTAATATCATATATCATTGGAAGTAATTACCACTTGTGGAAAATTGTTCTTGTCTAATTTAACACTGGAAAATCAACATGGTTAACGATATGACATCGAGTATATGATGGATGTGTGTTGGTAGCCGTATGACATTAAGTATATGATGGATGTGTGTTGGTAGCTATATGACATCGAGTATATGATGGATTTGTGTTGGTCATAGTAGAAGAAGTATCATTTGGAGGGTCATTGTATATAGTTGCACACAAGATAAATTGATCTCCTCTAAGAGATGCTTTTTGTTTTTCTTGTTTCTTATTCCGAGAAGGTCACAAGTAATAGCTCTGAGAAGGAGGCATAACGACAGTCACAGGAGGAAGAACTAGATGGAAATACCTTCCAACATGATATCAAGGAGGGACATTTCCAGACATGATGCTTAGAGACAAGAAGTCTCTAGCAAGAATGTACCTCCTAGGACTGGACCATGCCAAATAATAGAGACATTTCTAGTGATCATGGATACATACAGCCAAGACCAACTGTATCGCAACTATGGTGATAGATCCAAGTAGAGGAAGTTGTAATACATCCATAGGGAGAAAATATTAAGTTACCACCAAAGAATGAGGAAGAGCTAGCTTCGGTGTCAGAGGGAGCAAAGACAGAGGAGGAGTCACCTCCAACTCTAGAGGGAGTGTTAGAGGGAGTGTTGATGTTTAAGAAAACATCATTAGACATTCTCCCCAGAGGTTCCTATGTGGACTAGTAGGGGGGGATGTAGAATTCATCCTGATGTGCCTCAGATGGTGAGACGAAGGAACCAATACATTGGTTTCACAAGGAAACCTCGATATGTCTCGTGAGACATTGGTTCCATGAGGGAACCTGAATATGTCTTAGCCATTGGTTTCATGAGGAAACCTCTATATGTAAAATATGTTCTAATATGAAATTACCTTTTAGAGGGAGACAATTGAGCCTATTGATCAAATTGGTCTCGTTGATCATGTATCTCTAACTAATGTTCCTAGAGATATTGCAATAGGTCAGAAGAGACCTGCATGGGCTTGTCAAACTCTGCATTAGGCAGAAGGACATGTAACTCCTCGTGGTACCTTCCCAATGAGAAAGAGACCTCATATATATTCATGCTATGCCACAGCTATGATCCACATCATTCATTTTAAGCCTTCTTGTTATAAGGAGGAAACTAGTCATCCAATATGGAGAGATGTCATGATGGAGGAGTATCAGTCCATCATGAAGAATGATGTGTGGGATATTGTTCCAAGACCTGAGGGGAAGTATGTAGTGACTTCCAAATGGATCTATAAGATCAAACACACAGTTGATAGGAGCATTGAGAGGCACAAAAATTATATTTTTTTCTAGAGGATTCTCTCATGTGGAGGGAATAGATTATGAGGAAACATTTTCTCCTATTGCTCAATACACTTCTATATGGATGATTATTTCCTGTGCAACATCCATGGGTTGGAGAGTACATCAGATGGATGTGAAGACAACCTTTCTCAATTGAGATATTGAGGAAGAGGTATACATAGAGTAGATAGATGGTTTCATGATACATGAGAAGGAGTCTCATGTGTGCATGTTGAAGAAGGCCATGTATGGACTGAAGCATGTACCTTGAGCTTGGTATGCGAGGATTGCTGAACACCAAATGAGTTTGGGATTCAAAAAAAGTGTTTTCGATCCAAACCTATACTAAAATACTGTTAATGGTGAGTCCCTGATTTTTTTCCTCTACGTTGATAATTTATTCCTCATCGGTATAGAGAGCCTTATTGTTGAATGCAAGTATGCGTTGGCCTCTAAGTTTGAGATGAAGGACCTTGGTATGATGCACTACTTCTTAGGAATAGAGGTGTGGCAAAGAACTAATGAGATCTTCCTGATTCAGGGGAAGTACATAGTTGAGATATTGAAAAAGTTTGGGATGCTAAACTAGAAGCCCGTGGCTACACCAATGGTGACGAATATGAAGTAACTAAGTGTGCATTCTTCTGATTTTGATAAAATTGATCCAACTTTGTATAGACAATTGATTGTATCATTGATGTATATGGTTAACACCAGACCATATATTTGTTATGAAGTGAGTACACTTATCCATTTTATGATTTTTCAAAGACATACACAATGGATTGTTTTGAAGCATGTGTTGAGATACATGTGAGACATAGTCGTACATGGTCTAGGATATACTTCCATTATTGAAATGAGATTGCAGGGATATACTGAATCCGATTGGGCAGGGAGCGAAATGGACAGGAATATCACCTATGGGTGTTGCTTCACTTTGTGATCTGCCATGGTTTCCTGGTGTAGCAGTAAACATACTTATGTGGCATTGGGCACTGCAGAAGAAGAGTACATTTAATTGAGTGTGGAAGTCCGCGAAGTAGTGTGGCTTTCCAATCTCCTTGCAAATTTGTTTGGACATGTGTTGGATTCCATTGTTATTCTGATACATGGTGCGTATGAATGAATTATTGGTGTAGTACATTCCTATAGATGAGAAGGTTGTTGATGTTATTACCAAACCAAGATGAAGTTTGAGTACTTCCATGAAAGAATTGGCATGGAAAATAATTCCTCCCTATTTGAGAGGGAGTGTTGATGTTTGCAGCTTCCCGAGGCATTATCCAGATCGTACTCATTTGTGACTGATTTGATTTGATCTGTGAGGACACTTATTCAAGAAGGGATAAGTGGGACACTTATCTGAGAAGGGATAAGTTTGTTTGGGCTTATCCAAGAAGGGATAAATGTGTTTATATGTGAGTATATTTGTTGGATTGTAGAATGGCCAAGGGGAACTTGAATAGAAAATATTTATACTAGGGAACCATAGTGTAGAATGGAAGCACACAGGGCTACAAGGATCTGAAGGAGTTCAAGGAAAACCAACTACAACATAAATAAATAGATAAGTGAATTTAAATAGAAATGCACTAGAGTGCATGAGGCATACAATGAAGTTAAAATGCATATGAATTAGTAGGCATGTTGACAATGAATGCTTGGTGCATATAGATGTGTAATTTTTCATATGTACATGCTTGAATATGCATATAACATTCTTGTGATAGTATATTATTATGAAATAATGATTGATTATGACTAATAATGGATTATGTATTCAGGAAAAATGATATAGCAGGGTTAAGGATGTGGATTTTCCTATTGCTTATGATTCCCATTTAGGTGAAGACCCATGAGGGTAGTAGGAATGTTGATTAGAATGATGAAGGAGGAAGTTTGTGAACTTCTACAAATATTAGTTGGTCAGATAGCAACAAGTATGTTGATAACAAGTAGGAAGGTATGGATTTAGTTTATGTTGATACATACATGTTGAAGGGGATTGAGGTAAGAATTCCCTCAGTTAATTTTCAATATTTAAATCAATATGTAATGGCCAAAGGCCTAGAGAATGCAAATGTTGTGGATTCTAGAATGTATTTAGATAAAATGTTAGTTGCATATTATGCTATGATTGGTTATGGGATCATAAATGGGTTAATTCATGAGACATACTCCTATAAGAATGAATATCCATAGAGCTAGTCATGTGTGAGACCATAATATGGTTGGATATGGAAAGGCTAAAGCGTTATGTAAGTGCTCAGTGGTATCTATTGTATATTTGATGTTTGGATTGCAACCTCTTTACTGAAACTGAATATCACTTAATAATCATATTCTTGGTGTTGTGTTTGGGTTGAAAAGGAAGGTATCCAAATAGTCAGGCAAGTAGTAGGATGTGTGTGGATGATGTGTTGAGGCATTTGACAGACCTTCCAACTCATCGTGTTGGAATGCATGTCAGGGTTATGTGGTATTATGTAGCCAATGCATGGATGCTTTATGTAGTTGTGTCCATGGATATTGGCACATCGATTTTTATTTTATTTATTAATTATTTGTTGCATTATGAAAAGCCCGTGGTGCTGAAAATACATAATGATGGATAGATGAATTATATTTAATATGAGTACTAGCTAAAGGTGATTGGATTGTTGTTTGTTACAATTCCAAGATCAATTTTTGGAGCTATTAAAAATGTTATAGGTGATATTACATGCATTATTGAATGAAATGGGGTGAATGGATGTATATATTAGATAACATAGAAATGATTATGCTAACAGTTGAAATGATTTGAGTATTGCTAACTCATGAATTTGAAAACACTTCAGGAACTATTAGATATTACAACAAGCAAGTTGCAAGTGAGAGTAGTTATATAATATGGAAAAGCTCTGTTGAGGGGATAAAGTGATAAAAATATTTTTGGATAGAAGAAGGAAAATATTGGATGATAATACATGTGTCTGTAATGATGAATTAATTCCAATTGATAGTTGGATTAATAGAAGTGATTGAATTG
>ML777907.1:749505-772307 GCA_009831015.1 Picea engelmannii | reverse complement strand
TGTTTGGTTGAGGAATGTTGAAATTGCAGGAAGAAAGGGTATTGGATATGGCAGTGTTGTAAGACCATAAAGAAGACCAATTCCTATTGTTGCAAAGAGCCAAATTATTATGAGTATAATCACATGTCTGGAAATTTTATTTTTCCTATATAAAATAGTTTTGGGAATTATAATTTAATAATTACTGAAAAATTGTTTTGGTTGAATGTAAATTAAAGAATTACAGGTAGGATGGTCTTGGATATTTCAGGGATGTAAATCTATATGGAAAACTAATATCTACATCTATAGAAGAAAAACATTTTCAGAAAAAAATTCATGCATGGGAATTTTATTTTCTTGTATAAAATCTATTTCAGAAATTAATAATTACAAACTGTATGTTATGCTAACTGTTATAGCCCTAAATTGCACTAGACATGCATACCTAGCATTAGGCCATCTAAATTACTATCTTTTCCAAGCCATCACTGAACAAGCTCTTCAAAAAACCATTTCTTTGAAGGTGTACACACCCTGCACCACTACTGCCCGCGTACACATGCCTGCTGACCCACTACAACCCATGTACACTCACAAAATATCGTGAAAAGTGGAAAATTGCATAGGATACTATTTTTCAGGTCATTACTTAATCGTTTGACTTCCCATAGCCAGTCACCCCAACCGTTAATATCCCTTTTGGCCTATAAAATAAGGGGTTGAGGTCCCATTGCAAAGGGGAGGCATGAGAGCAAAGAAACTCTACCCATTTTATAAATCACCCTTTGCCCCAATTGCAAAGCCCTTGACATTTTCCTAAGAGAGAACTGAAGAGGAGGAGAAGATGTGGAAGCAATTCGTGCATGGTGATGAGGATCCCAAGACCAAATTTGAGGAGTAGTATTGGTCTCATGTTGTAAGTGAATTTTTTGTGAGATTAATATAAAGAAGTACTTTTTCCGTCCCACCAAATGACGTCTTAAACTTATATGTTTTGTTTATATTTCTTGCTTATGATGTCTAACTCACTAATCCATATGTAGAATTCATGCTTGTAGTTTCTTGTTTTTCTTTTGATGAATGCGGGTCATCCTTGGGAGGAGATTTGCAGTCAGGAAACAACCAAGCGCAAAGGGATCGATACTAGACGTGAAGTTTAAGGTAGGCCTACTAGATCCCTCTCTCTTGTCTTTTATGTATGATTGTGGGGTAATGTTGGGATAGTGATTAAAAGTAGGAGACTTTAGACGGTTATCTATGCCTATACTTTATACCCTACGTGTATTCCGTAGAGGTTTTTTCCCGCTATAGTAGAATTGATGACCGTACTAGGGAAACCTCTAGGGTCTTTGGGGATATTTGTTTTTGGGTTGTTTGAATCGGTTTATTTACTATTTTCTAAGTTTCTGTAACTTCTGTGTCTTTAAGGGATGCTAGTCTTCCATACCAGTACTCCCTACCTGTGATGGACTGTTGTTTTTTCATTTTTTTTGAGGAGTTACAGAGGTGTACCCGCTCTGTAGTGGGCCTGCATGTGTGCATACGTGCCCTGCCCTTAGACAACCCATGTACATACATTGTCTGTTGAAGTGTCAGTAGTGTGCCTGTTGAGAAAATTTTTGTAAAAAGAAGAGGCCGTCATCCTCTTCCCTGTCAGGAGTCACACTCCTTAGGGGGTTTCTTGATCTAGTACTGGTCTCTATTATAACAGTCTGTAGCCTAGGTCTGACTTAAGTTTAACTTTATTTTGACCAAATATTTCTTGGGTTTTCTTTAAATAGGGTTTTTAGACAAGTTGGTGAGTCTGCTTTGATCTGCCTGCTTGGTATTATCAATGAATCCCCACGATCTGCGATTGGGCCAGAAACCATTTCTTGGTCCTGTCTCACCGTCATTTTTCCCTTTTTTTCTTTGGAAGAAAAGAAAAGAATTCATTTTCAAATTTCTTGTTTTGAAGCATAAAAAAATAAAAAAAAATCTTTCATTTCTTTGTTTGGTAAAGTAGTTTAGGTTAAGTTGCTTCATTTACCAAGGAAAAAGAATTTTTTCTTAAGTTATTTAATTGAATGCTTATGGACATTAAGTAGCTCTTAGTCAAGAAAAATCTTGTTTTGAGTTTTTCTTTTCAAAGATCCGAGAAAAGTAGTTACGAAAAGCTTGGTGATAGAGTTTCAATTGGAAAATCTTTATTTGTGAAGAAAGAAGTACTTTTGTTTCCATTATCATCTTATGCTCTTCTCTTTCATCTCTTAAATAACATCACTGGTTTCAATTTCGTTCCTTTTGACTTAAGGCAACCACTAAAATTAATTCCTAATTAAAATTTATTCGACTTTGTGTTTGAAAGGTTCATCAATTTAGTCTAGGATAGAGCCTTGATTTAGGATTGGAGAGGAAACTCTTCATGGCTACAAAAACAAACATAAGAATATGATATAGGGAGTGCTTGAAAGTCTAGTAATCGTGAAATTTATCTAGGACCCCCCTCTAACAAAGGCACTAAAAATGAGGTCGTGTGCAGAGAGGTAACAAAGATAACCTCTCCAAAGCTGGACCAAGCGTAGTGGGTAACACATATATAGGGATTATCTTGGGATTTTGTTGATCACATTTTCCACGGAGCTTCATGGGTCTCGAATCCATTCAAGGTCCTCATTCACCTTCTGGAACACTTGATTTCGATACCCTTGATAGGTTTAGGTCTTGATACCCTTCTCATTGCAGTTGTTGGCATAGGGGTAGACCTAGGGTTCATCTTCAAGAGCGCACCGACAAGCCCTAGCTATAGGCCCTTTCGGCAACACCTGCAAAGCAGATGCAGTCTCACCCTAAGTAGCTATGAGGAGGTTGCAGGACAGAAATGTCTACAACCAGGGGAATATCAAGTGGATCTAATACAACAACAACACAACATGCATCTATCACTTATCAAGCTAGCTCTACCCTGCATAGTTATAGATCTGATCTAATAAAATAATGCAAATAACAATATAACAGTGACATAGATCAAAGCATAAACCACACACACAACACAAGATGTACGTGGTTCACCCTCTCTCTAGGGATACGTCCACAAAACTATGCTTATGATTTATTAAGGTAAATCATATAGTTCTTGTCTTCTTTCTCAGCTCCCAGATCTTCTTTCTTCTTCTCTCTTTCTCTACCCTTCCCGCGCACCCAGTTGCAGGACTTGACCTTCGCACATAGCTAAAGATCTTACAGTACCAGAAGGATCTCTCTCTCAGTACTTCCCTCTCAATAAAATAATATCTCACCACAACAATAGATCTAGATCGATAACAGTACCCTACCAACCTAGAATTACCAACCCAACCTAGGCCCTTTAGACCTGTATTTATACATTACAATCATTCATCGACAACCCTAGACTAAAACCTAGGTGCCAAAACCCTAGGTGTCTAAAACCCTAGGTCAACTTGACCCTCTTTTTCCAAGCTTCACCATCCTATCTTTCCTTCCTTCTCGCGCGGTGCTAATGGTGGATTTTCCTGCTTTCTGAGTTGTCCTCAATCCTTCTTCATTTCTTATCTATCATCCTCGATCTCCTCGTCCAACGGCTTGCATTTTCATACTTCGCTCCATCTTTTCTACTCTTTTTCTCACTTTGACTTAGTGACAGTCATTGTGTCTTCTGCGAAGTTCACTTTTAACCTTTTTTTCCTTGTTATTCACTTCCTTCCATAACCAAGGGCCAACAACGATCCAACCGACTGTCGACTATACCCACCTGGTGATTGCTCGTGCACTCGCAACCTATTTTCCTTTATCTTAGTACCTTACACAGGTGACTATGGGGGTATACCACAGTACCTAGGGTAGACATTGGGCCATGCTTTGCATAGTATACCTGAAGGGTGATTCCATATTTGAGTTTCACTTGCACTGGTAAGTTTCTCTAGTGTTGGTTGTTGTAACTGTTCTTCCAACTAGCTAGTGATCTTCTTGTCTTATCTAATAGGAACTTTTTCTAGTGTGTGTTGGTTTTTTAAATGATTATAGAAATACCTAGCATGTATTTGATATTATCACATAGTGGAGGATCAAGAGCTCCACTGGTTGCCAAGGCTTTTGGGCCTGCCATCGATTGATCTCGAGCCACCCTCGCCACCGCTAAGGAAAAAACTAGACCAACAAGGGTCTTTTGAGGTGAACGGGTTACATGAAACTATGCCCAACTCATCTTCAAGAGTAGAACATTTGATTCCGGAGGAACCAATCGTTTCTGACCTCAAAGCGCAAGCTCTTGGTCCATATAACCCTCCAATCACTGATCTATCAGTGCCCATCATTATACAGATTCAAATTTACGAGCGTCAGGTAGTGTCAGAAGAAATGATGGAAACAAATGTTGCTACTTCTTCAGGGAATACTCATATTCCCTCTACAACTGTCACTACAGGGGGTGTTCTTCCTCCTAACCAACCGTCACCGGTCTGGACCACTATGGTATCGACTGCCTCTATCTCAGGCAATGGTATGATTCCATCTATGGTGATGATCACTGCTCCATTCACCCATAGTGCGACATGCCCTCCATTTTCATACAGGATGCCTGGCTTTGGTACGAGCACTGTCCTTTCCCACTCCACTCTATAGACGTTAGGTCTCGAGGAAAGGAACTCCAACGCTCCTTTACAAGGATACATGGGTGGAACTTCAGCTCCCTATAATGTTTTCCCTTACGGAGGGGGTCATATAACTCCTTCATCCCCTTTGCTCGGCGGTGCTCACCAACACTTCACCGGGCCGAACATAAAATATAGTTCGTTTGGAGAAGGTAGTCAATTACTTCCTACTTATAGCATGTTGGTAGGTTCGACATCATTCTCTTTGTTTGACGTGTTTGGTAACAAGGCATTCTCATCAACTTCCATCTCTGTCAAGGGAACCCCGGTTATGGACAACAAAATCCTATGCAGGGTACTATTCCTACACAGGGGGCAAACTTAGGAATTCCTTCCTCACAAGGACCTTGGAATCCATGGCAGGGATCAGTTCCCTTATCAGGGATGTCGACTGAGGGCAACCCCTTCCATATCCAATGGAACCCTGGGCAAGGCTCAACACCTATGCCTATCGAATCAACAGGGGGCAACCCTTCCCAAAATCCTTGGAATGCAACGCAAGCCCAACCCTTTACATCCTATTACGGGAGTCAGCTGATGATGTCTCAAAAAGCGTAGAATATATACACTGGTCACGACCATGATTATTACTAGAACCCTGGACAACAACCTAACTTTTCCTAGCAACCTGGTTCAAACTAAACTCCAGGCTCCTCTTTCCCTAGTTATAATCAAGAACCCAAATTACCATTTCTGGAAACACTGCACTTGCCAGACTTGACAAGGTTATTAAATGACCCCATATGTCACAATCCATGTTGGCCTTTGATGCTGACCAAATTTCCTTTGGACATCCCAAAGTTCAAGGCCAAGCCTAACAAAGATCCAAGTGATCATGTGACTACCTTCCATTTATGGTGCTCGTCCAATTCTTTAAGAGACGACTCCATCTAGTTGCATTTGTTTCAATGCACTCTCATCGAGAGTGTGGTAAAATGGTACATCGAGCTCAAATTCTCAAGATACTCTTCCTTCGGTGAATTGGAAATGGATTTTTTAAACCATTTCCAATTACCTATGAGATACGATGCTGACACTGAATTGCTGGCCAAATTTGAGCAGACAAAAGCGGACCATATCTCAGATCACATCCAAGAATGGAGATGCCAAAAGAGTTTGATAAAGGTTCCATTCCTACCATCATTCCTAATTGAGTGGTTCCTTAAGTCTTTGGTACCCCAGTTATCTAAAGACATAGCAACCTCAGAGGTATTTTCAGAGGAAGAAGCGATAATGAGAGCCAAATATCTAGAACTGATTTACTCTCAGTCTAGTTTACTTTACGAAGTTTTACCAAATGCACCACGGTCGATACTTGACAAGACTAGATAGATATCTAGACCACATGCTGATGGTATTGTAGGTTCAACACAAACGAAGCCCATTGATCAGTTGTTGAATCAATTGCAACAATTGTCAATACAACAGACATCGACCAGTCAGACCATTGGTTTGAATGCTCCCCCTACTCAAATGTCAGATGTACAGAGTGTGCAATCGACAAACCCGATGGCCACCCAACAGACTGATGGAAAGAAGAAACAATGAAATAAGGGTAAGGGGGATAAGAAACCTACCAATAATTCTGGCAAGGGAAACACTGAAAATAAGAAGTCTAAGTATCCATGTAATATTTGCAAGGAAGACCATACGACTCACTAGTTCCCTTGGTTTGCGGAGGCCCAGAAGTTATTGGCACAACAACATCCTCCCATGTTAATGAATTTATTTCTGCATGGGAAAAAATTATCTCAAGCCTCTTCAAGCATGGAAGGGGATGGTTAGGGACCCCCTCCATCTTCAAGTAATCCTTTGTCCATGAATGTGTACATGATGAAAGGTAGCATTGACATAGCGACTAGGAAACATGACTACAGAATGCCAAACACCTATGAGAAGGGTAAAGAATATGAAAACCCATCTCTTCCTCTCCATATTGAGAATACATTGGGTGAAACAGTGACATGCATCCCCAAACAGTGACACGCATCCCCAAACTCTATGTGAAACAGTGACATGTAATCTGGGAATGATCATACTTGATATGACCAACTTAAAACCTCATCTTCCCTACCACATAGTGTTTCAGATAGTAGTGGCTTACACCATGAAAACTTTTACTTGGAACATTTTCTGCATGGTGGTTGATGAGGGCGCCTCAACATGCGTGATGTATTTGGCATGTTGGAAGGCCATTGGCCAACCAGTTTTTCCTCCATCACCTACTCTTCTCATCGCTTTCAACGGTTGTTCGTTCCAAACACATGGAATCATCCCCTCTTTTCCTGTGAAGTTAGGAGGGAAGACCGTGTACGTTGAAGTTGAAGTGGTCGATGCATCTCTCAACTATAATCTCTTGTTAGGAAGGAGTTGGACCTATGCTATGCAAGCAATGGTCGCGATAGTTTTCTGGGTCTTGTTGTTTCCACATGAGGGACGGATCATGACCATTGATCAGTTATCCTTCTCTCGTCCCGACCCTTCATCGGGGGATCCACAGTCCCGATGATTGATAACCCTCAACCTGACATTGTCAATGTAGGGTTTGGTTTGTGCCCACCTTTGATGGTTACCTTTGATTACCCACCTTCGACCGACAATCTCCATTTCATGTCAGTGGTCCCCGACCAACCTAGGGCCGAAATATTTCAAATCTTGTCGTTTCGCACAACTTACTTTAATGATCCGTGGACTCTTCCTTCCCCATCAACCATGATGGAAGGGACAGGGCACCATGGCATGGCCATGCCTTTTTCTGTGGCAGAAATTGCATACTCTATAGTTCAATAAGCTTCCACCGACCCCGATCCGAGTCCCGCACAAAATTTGGATCTGGTTCTCGAGCCTACATGGGCTCAGGGTTCCCTCTCCGATATTGATTCTTTAGACTTAGTCTTTCCCTTAGACGAGGTGATTATTGAGGCAATGACTAGTCCGAATAGACCCTGGGATGATCTTCATCACATATCTTACTTCCTCCCATAGTTAAGAAGAATTGAAGCAGGTGAATTCACTCTGACTATGACCGGAGATAAGGCTTGTTCTATCAACCTTTTGGCTACACACGCTCTTTACAATGAAGGAAATATGGAAAACATTGCTCAAATGATACCTATCGATATATCTAGAATCCCTGGCATAGTGGAGAATATCTTCGTCGGAGCAGACTGCTCCCCTAAAGAGATTCAAATCTACACAGATTTATTTAAATAATTACGCAACGTGTTTTCCTGGTCTTACGAAGAAATGCTAGGCATAGATCCAAGAATCATTGAACATGAAATCATGACATATCCTGATGCTAAGCCGGTCTGCCAGAAGATTCGTCCAGTCAATCCTAGGAAAGCAGTAGCTATTAAGGATGAAGTAGAGAAACTACTCCAAGTTGGTTTCATCTACCCCATCCAATTGACTCAATGGGTGTCAAATCCCGTTCCTGTCAACAAAAAATAGGGTACAATTCACTTATGTATAGACTTTTGTGATTTGAACAAGGCCTATCCAAAGGATAGTTTCCCCACACCATTTATTAACCAGATAGTCGATGAATGCGTAGGTTGCAAGGCCTTTTCTTTCATGGATGGTTTTTCAAGATACAATCAGATACAAATCAAGCCTGAATACCAACACAAAACCGTGTTAATTTGTCCGCTGGGTACATTTGCTTATCAAAAGATGATGTTTGGTGTGAAAAATGATGTAGCTACGTTTCAGCGGGCCATGTATTTTTCTTTCCACAACCTCAAACACATAGTTGAGGCTTATCTCGATGATTTAATGTCACGATCTCGAAAGAGAGTTGATCATCCTGCACACCTCTGACTCTTTGAGTGATGTTGCTACTACTGGATCCGCTTGAATAAAAAAAAATGCAGTTTTTGTGTCACATTGGGTCATTTGCTTGGTTTCATAGTTTCGACAATAGGGATCATGGTTGATCCTATAAAGGTTTAGGCAATAGTTCAGTTTCCTCCCTTATGCACAATCCCTCAGCTTCAAAGTTTATAGGGAAAAGCAAACTTTTTACAGTGTTTCATCACAAACTATGCTGAGATCACAAAGGGTTTCATGAGTTTATTGAAGAAGGACGTTCATTTCCATTGGAATGAATCCACTCAGTGCTCTTTTGAAGCATTGAAATGTTCCCTCATGTCTACCCCTCTGCTTCAACCACCCAATTATAATAAATATTTATTATTGTACTTGGCTTCTGCGGAGTCGACCATCGGTATGGTCTTGGTTCAGGAGGATGATTTTCTCTTAGAATATGTGATTTATTACCTGACCCAAGGCTTGGTTGGACCGAAACTCAATTATCCCCACATTGAAAAACTTGTGATGGTAGCAGTTCATGCTGTCCAATGGTTCTGTCATTACATCTTGTTTCACAAGACCATCGTCATTGCCATTGTGAATCCGTTTCAATACGTGTTGACATGACATGTGATCGGTGGAAAGATTAGTATATGGATAGTTATCCTCCAGGAACTCAAATTGGATTTTGTTTCGGTGAAGTCCAAGAAGTCATTGGTCTTTGCAGAACGCATCTCAAAAATTCCGATCGAATCAGGAGATGTTATCCTTGAGGAGTTGTCTATCAAAGGAGACATGTTTTTGATCATGTCTTCAGACCCCTAGTATGGAGATATACTAGTCTATCTCTAGACTTTGGATTTCCCTACCTCTGCTTCTCGTGATGAGCATCGCCGTATACGCCATTAGGCCAAAAAATATCTCATACTCGAGGACACTCTGTATTGTCGAGGTGCAGATTGTATCCTTCGTCAGTGTCTCACCCATGAAGAAGTGGAAATCATGCTTAACGATGGCCACACTGGAGCATGTGGCGGTCATTTTTCTGGGTTTGCAACAACCCAAAAGATTCTACAAGATGATTAATTTTGGCCGACATTAATCAAAGATTGTTTTGAATCAGTCAAGAAGTGCCACTCGTGTCAAATCTTGTCTCAGAAGATGAGGGCACACCCCGCTCCCATGCTTCTCGTCATCACAGTTGGTCCCTTCACCAAGTGGGGGATTGATTACGCTACATGAAACCCTCCTTCCGCAAGGGGGCACCTTTATATCATCATGGAAATAGAATACTTCATGAAGTGGGTCGATGCTATGCCAATGTTTAAAGATGATGGTGAGACCGCAACTCGCTTTTTGTTTAACCAAATAATAGCAAGGTTCGACGTCCCGAGAGAGATTGTCACTGACCATGGAAATCACTTTCAGAACAAAATGATGTTCGAGTTAACATCAAATCTTGGGTTGAGGTAAGAACATTCATCACCCTACTACCCACAAGCGAATGGTCAGGTGGAAGCTATGAATAAATCCCTTAAGACTATCTTATAGGGAACGATTGATTTGGCCAGGTCAAATTGGAATTTGATGTTGCATTCGACATTATGGGCCTACCAAACATCTGTTAAGACTGTAACCAATTTCTCACCTTTTCAACTCATTTACGGGCTGGAAGCAGTCTTTCCTATAGAGTGCCAGATCCCCTCTCTAAAGTTGGCAGTATAGTTATTGCCAGACACTTCACTGCTTGAAGAGCATTTATTATATCTTGAGAAGCTCGATGAGTAGCATTGAGATGCAGCCTTGGCTAATGAGGCTCACAAAAAAAAAGTCAAGTGTCAATATGATTGGTCCATCCATCCTCATATTTTCTCTAAAGGCGACCTTGTCCTAGTCTATGACCAAGATAAGGACCCCCTGGGGGAAGGCAAGTTCAAACCCATGTGGTTCAGACCTTTCATCGTGAAAGAGGTTCTAAAGAAGGGTGATTATCATCTGGTGGAATTTGAGGGAAATGCTTTGGCAGAGCCTAGAAATGAGCTCTACCTCAGAAAGTATTACTCGTAGGTGGGTTTCCTTGGGTAACTTCTTGTAACATATGTATAATCATGTACATTCTCTTTTTAGTTTTAGTCTTTTTGTTTTATGGATGTGTCATTTTTGATGTCATATTTTTTACTACAGAAGATGTTAAGTGAATCAGAGGTGTTCATTGGGTTCATGGACGACACTAGCCAGCACACTCGGAGGCTTGCTTCCACAACTTGGGTGATTTTCACACCTCATGGCCAATTGCTATCTTCAGGAGGTATATGTTTAGGTGATTCCACAAACAATGTCGCTGAATACAACACAGTCTTAGAGTTGCTTTGTGATGCTTTGTCACATGGAATTTCTCACCTCTGGGTCTACTTAGACGCTCAACTGGTTGTGTCTCAGTTAAATGGGGTTTACCGCATTTATGATCCTACACTACACCAACGGTTCCTTAGGGCATGTCTCTTAAAAAATATTTTTGATTATATTACATCTATCCATGTTCCTAGGAGATTGAATCAAATCATAGATACTCTAGCTAATCATGTATTAGATTGACACATTGCACACATGTAAGAAAAATCACACACACGCACATGTAAATAGATTTGTA
The DNA here is from genome assembly GCA_009831015.1 of Picea engelmannii. NCBI lineage: Eukaryota > Viridiplantae > Streptophyta > Pinopsida > Pinales > Pinaceae > Picea > Picea engelmannii. The sequence continues at coordinate 761,213 of ML777907.1, read as the reverse complement.
AAATAGATGTAATCCATAAGACATAAAAAGATGAAAAATATCCATATATATATAAAAAAATATTAGAGTACATGGGTGGGCACAAGCACCTAAAAAATATGTCCAATCAGAGTCACGGGGCTTATTCCCTCAAAAATATACAAAAGGTTCTCTCAGCACGTAAGTAGTCTAGCCTAACTAAGGGTGGGGCCTGTTGGCCCTTCCGTAGTGAACAACAATGTTCGCCAAACACTGGAAGAGACGGACCCAGGTTCGTGGCACCCCAACTACATGAGGTTGCATCGACAGTGGGAGATCCTCGATCTCCACCATAGGGATTGTAAGAGTGAGCACAGTAAGGTTCCTCTCTACCTGTCTCAATACTCTCTCATCCTCTCCGACTGGAGGCCCCCTTGATGCTGCTGCTCGTCCGACGTCTCTATCTAGTCCTGTCTCTGGTCGAGGGCACCACCTAGTCCTCAAGAAGTCTGCTGGACGAACTGGTCCCACATATGTACATAACATATACGTAAGTGTTAGATACTCTGGTATACAAAAAACTGATATATATAAAAAGACATAAAAATTAAATAACTTTGAAAAGTAAACTTACCCATCTCTCCTTGCTTCACTCTGGGAGGTACAGGCATGTCAGGATTTCTTGAAAAATTGATCCCAACATAGGGTTAGTCCTCTATTGCTGGAATCTTCCGTGACCACCAGTCGAAAAATTTGTCATCAAATGCCTCGTTGGTCCTCCCTCCCCGTTGTCACGGCAAAAACGCTGTCCATTTGCATAGCGCTGGGAGAGAGGCCTCGTGCCCTTGTATAGTCTCTCAAGGACTGCGAATGGGTACTCTCTCGAAGAAAAAGGAGCACAAAATAGTCCCAAACTCGAAGTTACGGTGCTCCCGTATCCAACACTCTGTTAGTTGTCTCTTCATTCATTCTAGCATGGTGGTACTCTAGTCAAAAGATTGTGCATTTAAGCATTGTACCTCACAATGCATGTGCACCTCGAAGGCCTGATGTAAAGCTGTGGATCCAATGATCCACCCAATAAGTAGAACTATCAGTTTTAGTGATAGGTTTCGAATCTTATGTATAGGTACCTGAGAATCTACTTTCTCAGTACCAGCCTCACAATGGAGTCCAATTAATTCCTCGATGTTGTGCGGCCCGGGGGAAAGAGTGCACAAGTTGAATGGATCCCCTCTCCTCAAGAGGCCAGTCAGGAAGTAAATGTCCTTAGTCATTGGAGTCAATGACTGCCGCTTGAGCATGAATGCCTCTGCGTCAGGATGCCAGTAATCTATCAATGCATTTAGAAACCTGGGTTGTGCCCTCATAAAAAGACACTGGAAGAACTTTAACAAACCACATTGTGACAAAAAAGAAAATAGCAGTAGGGTCCTCGGAGACCAAAACATCAATGTCCTCATGCTCCTTCTCTCTCCAATGCACATACATCCTGCAAAAACAAATCAATGGAGAGTTAACTCTTGCATTTTCAATTTTTCCCACTTATTGAAGGGTGTATGCGGGTTGTCTTGGGGACAGTCACGTGTACACGTATGAAACTTATCTTATGCCCATGTGTACATGCAGGCTATTCTTGGAAAACCCACGTACATGCATGGCCAACCTCTTTAAAGGTCAACGCCCCCCCAAAAGACAAAAATAAATGAAAAAATAAAAGATCGAAATGCAAGAGAGATTAGTATGTACTTACTTGGTCCAAACGGAAGTTCGTTTTGTTCACTGAAGCTCCCGGAATCAACTATTTTGGAAAAGGGGTGTTTTTTGACTTTTGGTCAATTCTCAAACTACAATGGTGATAATGAGCTACCAACTTTCTATTTAAGGGCTTTTTTGGCCCCCTTTTTGTCATTTTTTGGACCCTTTTGCCATTTTTTCTAGCTTGAAAATTGTTTACTATGGTTCTTGAGTTTCTCAGGGGATGTTACGATAAGTGTTACTTTGGGTATTGAGAAGTTTTTTGAGAGATGGGTCAGTTTTAAAGGTCTTTTGGTAAAAAATCATTTTTCCAACTTTGTGCATGTAGGATAGGATTCCACCTCCACTTGTTGCACCTCGTTGTCTTTTTCTCTTTTCCATAGGATCGATCCCACTGAATTGCGACACAGAACCCTCACTCTTGCTCTAAATGTGTCGTAATTTAGTGGTAGAGCCTACCTTCACATGGATTCCCTGGGTAGATCCTAGTTGCATCTTGGTGTCCATGCCGTCACTAATGACTATAGGCTTGGGAGTCCTTATTAGTTTTTACTGATTACGAGTTTGAGCCTCATTTGCATGTTTCATTATCACTCTTTACCTCACCCTCGAGACTCCCAAAACACAACGAGTCTTCTTTTAATCCCTTTTCAGGCCCTCTAAACATGAAAAGGTTGTTGAGCAATCTTGTTTCCCTTCACTCTCACCAAACTAAAACTTGAAGGCACATCTGTCTGACGGTAGTTTACTACTTTTTTGATCCGGACGGTCAATTGTACGAACAAAGGTATACTCTAGGAGCTTCGGTTCTCTAGGAGAGTATCCTCAGGTATAAATTTAACCCTTTTTCAGGCCCGAGGGACTAAATTTACGAAAAAGGAACCCTCATGGAGTCCATAGTTAATCTCTTTTCAGACTCCCTAAAATTTAAAAAGATGGTCGAGTGACCTTGTTTCTTCACATTCGTTAAATTGGTCCAGAAGAACATCCCTTATGGAGTCCATAGTTAATCTCTTTTCAGATTCCTTAAATATGAAAAGATTGTTGAGTGATATTTTCTTTGTCACACTCATTAAAATGATTTTGAATAGACGTCTGTTCGGTGATAGTTTACCGCTTTTTCGAACTGACGAGACTACCTTCGAAAAAGGTACCCTAGTGGAGTCTCCTTTTACATTTTATTAGACTCTCTAAAAATGAAAAACCGTCGAGCTTACCTTCTCTGGGCTTGTTAAAATTACATCAAAGTACATTATCATTGTGTCTTATTAATTGCATTTCCATTCCTCTGTATTTGGTCTAATGTCGGCTCCATTTTTATCTCAATTGAACCATCTAAAGAATGCCTCATATGCAAGCCTTGTAGCACTTTTCCTCTGTGTCTTGACACCTTGACCCATGGAGGATTTTTCCTGAGTGTCCTTGTCCCGCATATGTCCCCTTTCTATGAACATCAATGTGTTCCTTACGCTTGGAACTAGTATGTATGAGACACTCGATCCTCCTTTGTAACATAACATTCTTTATTCTTTTTCAAAACTTTACACAATTATTGAAAAAGACAAAAAAATCAAATATACCCCAAAAAGAGGAAGATAAAAGTTTTTTTTTTTGTTGACAACATAGTGAGTCACCCTTGGACAAAGCACATCCTTCCATTTGTTCATCAAGCGCTAGGATTCAATATGACCTTAGGAAGTTGTTCTCGCTACATAGAGTTGTGTCCTCCTCCGTTTGGTTACCCTTCTAAACATTTGGAGAGTTTGCGTTGCCTCCTACATCATGAACTTATGTCAATGCCATGCTCCCTGAGTCTCATCTTTTGTTGTGCTTTTTTCCAAGGGAAGTATTACTAAACTTGAGTTGGCCCTTCTGCAATTTGTCTCTTGTCCTCACGCCCGACCACCCTGAAAGACCAATCAAGTCCTTGCTCAAAATCATTGAAGTTTTATCCCTGATCATCAAGATCCTCTTGTCTGTTCCCGATGAGTCATCGAAGACCTCTGGTTAGTGAAGTCATACACTCATATTACACTCCTACCAGAGTTTTGAAGATTTTGAAGTTGTTTCTCGAGCTCTAAAGACCTCATCTCCAACCATCGGGTGTCATTGGCTTCTTAAAGATGGATACTATACATGTATATCTTTTGATCTTTGAGATGTAGATCTGCTGTGTAATTCTCATGGCTACACTTTATATAGTTATATGACATGGATCTGTAGTGTATTTGATTGGCAGGCATGATTTTATTTCATCCCAAGCATGGGTATGCCCGCCTCGGTGAGACAAATTGTTATTTTTGCAGATGGCACCTCCTGAACTCTGGTCCTTGGGCTCACTCACATCGTACAATGGTGAATATTTGTAATGTATTTCGGCCATCATATTCTCTTCTAACCTCACACATTAGGGGGCATATTTTATAACCCTAAATTGCACCAGATATGCATACCTGGAATCATGCCATCTAACTTGCTATATTTTCTAATCCATCATTGAACAAGCTCTTCAAAAAACCATTGCTTTGAAGGTGTACGCACCTTGCTTCGCTATTGCCCATGTACACACATACACATGCCCGCTGACCCACTACAACCCTTGTAAACTCACAGAATATCAGAAAAAGTGGAAAATTGCATAGGATACTGGTTTATGGGCCATTACTTAACTGTTTGACTGCCCACAGTCAGTCACCCCAACCGTTACTATCCATTTTGGCCTATAAAAGAAGGGGTTGGGGTCCCATTGCAAAGGGGAAACACGAGAGCAAAGAAACTCTGCCCATTTTATCAATCCCCCTTTTCCCTAATTGCAAAGCCATTGCCATTTCCCTAAGAGAGAACTGAAGAGGAGAAGAAGACGTGGAAGCAGTTGGTGCATGGTGATGAGGAGCCCAGGACCAAGTTTGAGGAGCAGTGCCAGTCTCATGTTGTAAGTGAATTTTTTGTGAGATTAATATAAAGAAGTACTTTTTTTGTCTTGCCAAATGATGTCTTAAACTTATATGTTTTGTTTACATTTCTTGTTTATGATGTCTAACCCACTAATCCATATGTAGAATGAATGCTTGTAGTTTCTTGTTTGTCTTTTGATGAATGCAGGTTAGCCTTGGGAGGAGATTTGCAGTCATGAAACAACCAAACACAAAGGGATCAACACCGGACGCAGAGTTTAAGGTAGGCCTATCAGATCCCTCTCTCTTGTATTTTATGCATGATTGTGGGGTAATGTTGGGATAGTGAATAAAAGTAAGAGACTTTAGACGGTTAGATCTACCTACACTTTAGACCCTTGGTGTAGTCCATAGAGGGGTTTTCCCACTATAGCACTAACAATTTGTGTGGTCAAATGAAAGGTTGAGAAAATTCTAGGTAGAATGGTCTTAGATATGGCAGGGATGTGATCCCATAAGGAACCAATGACCCACGTGACCCTCAACTAATAATGCCTGAAGAACTTCGAGAGTCCATATCTTGCAAACCAGAGGTTAGAATAGAGCCTAATAATAGTTGTTAGAAATCTACAAGCGACTAGGAGAGGATGAATACCTCATAGAGGTGATTCGAGATTATTCGAGTAAGAAAAATTTTGATGCCCCATCCCCAGAAAGGATATTTAGGGGTCCAGTGTGTTACAAATTGGTATCAGAGTACAGTTACAATGCTTGTCCCGCTTGGGCTCATGAACGAGTCGCTTAAAAATGTTATTTAAATAACTTTCAGGGGTGACACCATATCTTAACCCATTCTTAAGAGGCTTATTTAAACCTCTTTGAAGGAAGTAATGAAACTTTTTGTTGTTGTATATGCTTTGGAAAATTTGAACTTTGTACTATTCATAAACTAGTAGATCATTAACTAACAAAGAATGTTTTATTAGCACTGAAACCATCAATGGATTGCAGGAAAAATACAACATAAAGGATGGTGACACACCATCAATTGGGACAAATCTCCCACAATAGAGTGGAATAATCTTATGAAAGGAGGGTGGTGGAAACCCTTCCAGATTTGGCTGAAACTCTAAGAAGCCTCATGGAATAATTACAGAGTTGTAAGGTTGACAATGAAAGGTTGATAAAATATCAGGAAACACAAACTGAAATTAATGAATTTCTACTACAAAGTTTATCAAATATACAAAGGTAGCTGCAACATGGACAAAAAACCAGTTATGTGGACAAACATCATATGAAGAAAACCCAGAGTCCACCTGAGATACGAAAGAATGGCCCTGAAAGTGGCTACACAAGGAGGAGCACATAAAATAAGGCCCAACATGGAGCCAAGAGACACTCATCGGAGGAATCCTCTAGTGAGGAAAGTAGAAACTCCAAGGAATCTTCTAGTATAAAAACTAGTTCGCATTCCTAGAGGAAAATAAAGAAGAGGAAACATTCCAAAAGTCATGACCCTGAAGAGTTCAAGAAATCCAAACCTCCCACCTTTGATGGAGAAATTAAGAAGGGGGAAGAAGAAAAATTTTGTCTTCTTGGCTTGAAGAAGTACTTCAAAGTCCATGAATACTCTGAAAATTTAAAGGTTTGAATAACCATTTTTAACCTAAATGGAAAGGCCTCCATTTGGTGGGAGGACCATAGGAATGTGAAAGGAATTTATGAGAAGGACTTATCATGGAAACAATTTGAGAAATACTTCAAGAAGAAGTATTTGTTAGAGAAATACTTTGATGGGAAGACCAAGGAGTTCTATGAACTCAAATTGGGACAACTCACCATAGATGAATATATCAATAAATTCCTTGAGATGATAAGGTATGTGCCCTACATAAAGGATGAATAGGTAAAGATGCAACGATTTATTAGTGGACTGCCTCAGTCCTTTTGGGATAGAATTGAATTTGATGAGACAAAGAACTTATAAGACACTATTTGGAAGGAAAGTTATTTCTATGAACAATTCAAGAATAAGACAGAACCTCACGAGGGCTGGAAGAGGAAAAGTACTTCGGTATTCAAGAATAAGGGGTTTAAACCCTCAAGATTTGAGAACTATGGAAAAGGTTATAATATGATATTTCCAACTATGAGTGTATATTAGCAGAATTTTCCATCTTAAAGTGGTACTAAACCCTTTTGAGCAGCCCCAGCTAATACTTATAACACAAAGAGAGAACCCTTGAAATGTTGGAGTTGTGGAGAAGAACATCTATTGAGAGATTGTCCATATAGGAAGCAAAACAATAGGAGGGTCTACAAAATCCAAGAGGCTACCACAATCAATGATGTTTCTAGGAGCATGCCACATATTTATGCAGCCTTGGATAATAAACAAGATGACCACCAACCTTCAATGGTGGAGATGGAAGGTAAGGTTTCCAACCATCTAGTTTCCATTTTAATTGACGCTGGTTCTAATTTGAGTTATGTTTCCCCTCAACTGTTGAGAAATGTAAATTGCAACAAGTTAAACATGATAAATCATGGATGGTACAACTAGCCACTGGAACCAAAAGAAAAATGATAGAGGCCATACCAACATACCAATTCATTGTGAGTGGATTACCCGCCCAAGCAACCTTAAACATACTTCCTTTAGGATCTTATGACCTATTGATTTCCATGGAATATTTGGCTGCCCATAAAACCAAGTTAGACTATTACAATAAAACTTTGGAGTGTGAATATGAAGAAAGGGGAAAGGTAACCCTACAAGGGATTCAAAGTCATATCTCAGTGATACAAGTATCATCCCTTCAAGTGAAGAAGTGTTGCAGAAAAGGATGTCTTTTGTATGTAATACAAGTGTTGGACTCTGTTGAGGAAAACAAACTAAACCTAGAGGAACATCATATATTAAGAGTGTATAAATATGTGTTCCCAAAAGAGGTACCAGGTCTAGCTCCAAGAATGGATATTGAATTTTCAATTGAACTTGCACCAGGAGCAGTGCCAGTGTCTAGAACACCCTATAGGATTTGTACAATAGAGCTAGTTGAGATCAAACTACAACTAAAGGAGATTTGGGACAAAGGCTACATGTGTTTCTCCATGGGGAGCACCAACCTTGTTTGTAAAAAAGAAGGATGGCACACTCAGGTTGTGCATAGACTATAATAAACTCAATAATATGACCATAAATAATAAGTATCCATTGCCAAGGATCGATGACTTGTTTGACCATTTAAGGGGTGATACGATTTTCTCCAAGATGGAATTGAGGTTTGGATACCATCAAGTCTAAATTAAGGATGAAGACATCCACAAAACAACCTTTAGGATAAGATATGGTCACTATGAATTTGTGGTGGTTCCATTGGGCTAACCAATGCACCAACCACTTTTATGTTCTTAATGAATAATATACTCAGTAAGTTATTGGATATGTTTGTATTGGTTTTCATTGATGATATCCTAATCTATTCCAAGAATAGGGAAGACCATGAAGAACATCTCAAGCTAGTAATTCAAGTACTAAGAGAACATCAACTCTATGATAAGTTTAGTAAGTGTGACATTTTCCAGAAACAAGTCCATTAATTAGGCCATGTTATTTCTAAAGAAGGAGTGGCAGTTGATCCTGAAAATATCAAAGCCATTATGGACTAGCCTACCCCAAAGGATGTATCTGATATCAAATCCTTTCTGGGCCTAGAAGGATACTATAATAGGTTCATAAAAGGATTCTCCAAAGATTGGTCTCCTAATCACCTCCCTTCGTAAAAAGGGAGTTAAATTATTTTGGACATCGGAATGTGAAGAGAGATTCCAAGAGATGAAATACCTTCTAACCAATGCACCCGTGCTGAAGACTGTAGACCCAAAAAAGGACTTCCTTGTGTGTACGGATTCCTACAAGGAAGAATCGAAGGAGTCCTTATGCAAGAAGGACATGTAATTTTATATGAATCCAAGAAATTGAATGAGCATGAAATCAATTATGTGACCCATGATCTAGAATTGGCTTCCATAGTGAATTCTTTAAAAATGTGGAGGAATTACCTCATGGGTACAAGATTTGTGCTTATGATAGACCATTGTGGGTTAAGGTACTTGTTTGATCAACCAAAACTTAATGCTAGATAAGCTATATGGATGGCTCTCCTTAGTGAGTATGATTTTGAAATCAAACATATCAAAGGAAAAGAAAATAGGGTGGTTGATTCCCTTAGAAGAAGTGTGAAAGTGATTCACCTGGAAACTGTAAGAACCTGTGAAATGGATTTTAGGGAGAGATTCAAGAGTGCATAAGAAACATATGAATTTTTCGAGACTGTAAAATTGTACTTAGAAGAAGAGCCCGCAGGGATGAAGTATGAAGGTTATCAAATGTTGAATGATGGCATACTAACTTACAAAGGTAGGTTGTGTATCCCAAATTGTGATTAATTCAAGAGATTAATGATGGATGAACTACACAAAATACCATATACTAGTCATCCTTGTTATCAGAAAATGATCGTGGCCACTAGGAAATTCTTTTATTGGCCAGGACTAAAGAAGGACATAGCTGACTACTTGGATAAATGTCTAGAATGTCATCATGTTAAGGAATAACACCGACATCCAACAAGGCTATTGCAGCCCCTACCAATTCCATAATGGAAATGGGAAACCATCTCCATGGATTTCATCATAGGATTACCAAAATAGGCAAAGTAGAATGATGACATCATGGTAGTGGTGGACAAATTGAGCAAGGATGCTTAGTTCGTTCCGTCAAGTCAACTTTCAAGGCGATATATATTTCCAGTATCTTCATGAAATAAATATTTTGGTTTCATGGCATGCCTAAGGAGATCATATCTCACAAAGATATGAAATTTACTTCAAGATTTTGGAGATCGTTAATGGCTAGTTTTGAGACTAAATTGTTGTTTAGTACAACCTATCATGCTCAAACTAATGGATAGACAGAGAGGGTAAACTAAGTGTTATAGGAAATGTTAAGGATACATGTAATGAATCGACCTAAGAAGTGGTAAGACTACCTACCACTGGTATATTTTTCATACAACAATGGCTATCAAGAGTCATCAAAGATTATCCCTTCTGAAGCCCTCTATGGTAGACAATGAAAGATTCCAATAAGTTGGGATAACCCAGTAGACATAATTACAATTGGGCTAGATATTCTAAAAGAAATGAAACAACAAGTAATTCAGATAAAGAAGAATCTGAAAATAGCTTAGGATAGATAGAAAAGCTATGCAAACAGATATAGGACTCCTAGAGAGTTCAAAACAGGGGACCATCTATATCTCCGAGTTAGACCCAGGAAGAGCTCCTTGAGATTAGGAGCTTGTGCCAAGATGGCACCTCATTATTGTGGACCCTTTAAAATTTTGGATAGTGTGGGACCTTTATCATATATATTAGTGCTTCCTCCCACAGTGAAGGCACATATTTTTTTCCATGTTTCATTATTGAAGAAATATGTACATGATTCTAATCATATAATTGAATGGTCTGTGATGCAGGTGGAATGAGAGGGAGAATTCCTTCCATAACCACAATGCATAATAAATAGGAAAGAAACCCCACTTAGGAACAAATCCATTGCACAGGTCAAGGTGAAATGGAAACACTTTCGCCCAGATGAGGCTACTTGGGAAATGGAGGATGCCATGAAACAAGCATACCCATTTTTGTTTACTTATGTACATAGATATCACATTGACAGATAAAACATCGAGGACAATGTTCCTTTAAGGGGGAGGGTATTTTAATAAACTTGTTTCCTCTGGTTTGTAAATATAACTATAACTTGCCAAGAGACTATGGCAGACTAGATATGTGTGAATGTTTGATTTGATGCACCTTTTGTTATAAAAGGTAATGTATGTATTTTTTGTTATTAATAGAAAATGGTTAGTGTTGTTGTTAAGCCCTAATATTGGCTCATTACCCCTTAATTGGGGCATATTATATTAGTAATGTCATTTTATTTATGTCAGATTTAGGCCATTAGTTGTAATTATACCTCCTAGTCTCCTATATATACCAAGGAGACATTTTCATTTTGAATCATCTTGTACTTGAACATTTAAGTGGGGTAAAAGGAGGTTGCCCCCTCAAAGAGGCTTATTATCCGAAATTGTATCTTTTTCAAGGCGTTGAGTACTTTTTTTGAGGTTTTTCTATGCTACATTGGTATTTGGTTCATAACATATGGTATAAGAGCTCAAGGTCTTGGGGTTTCACTGCTACATCTGAGACACCTTGGAATTTTCACTATAACTATTTTTCTACAATGTTTCAGAAGAAACGAATTGGAGGATATTTAATAGACGAATCAAGGTACGTTGGGTTCAAAATTCAGATCCTAAGGCATTATACTTTCGGAGATACAACAGGTATAATATAGGGTTCTGGAATCATCCTGAAATGAGTCATTGCAGAATTTTCACTATAAACACTTTTCCGTAATGTTTCAAACCTTGAACTTTAGAGGATATTTATAGAAATTGGTAAGGTATCTGTGGTAAAATATTCAGCTTCTGGGTCATCTTAAATTTATAGATACACCCTGTGTAAGATAGGGTATCTGACTAGTCCTATTGACTAGTCTCAAGAAGGTGTTCCAGGTAAAACAATCATAACTTCTTTCTAGAGTATTCAAATTGAGTGGGACTAGTTTCATTGGATCATGGACAGTCTGTAGTATTTTTGGTGCAAGTTTTAGAATTTTATATCAATTATTTTGTGCAGGACACCCTATACAAGTGAGATCTCCTGGAAAGGACAAAAATTGGCAAGTTGTGGGGAAGTTACCGTAAATTCAACTTGGCACATCCAATTTTGATCAGACCTGTGGCATTGCAGAGAAGAAATATCAGAGAACTACATAAAAGAAATTTTCCTACCTAGAAGGGCTGAAACTTGGGAGATACAATAGAAGAAATATTGTCTAGCAGAACCACCTCAAAATCAAGGTTTAGAAGTGATACTTGGCCAACATGCCACCAAAAAAGGGAACTTCTACACCAACTAAGCCTCCAGAAAATCCTACTTGGACTCTTGATGAAGGTG
>ML777907.1:733496-748546 GCA_009831015.1 Picea engelmannii | reverse complement strand
CAATGGTTACAATCATTAGGAACAATGGCTTTTAATTTTCAAGAACTTTTCATGAAATTTTCATTCGAAGGAAAAGAAATTGAGTTAAGAGGTATCACAGGGAAACCCGGTAAGGTGATAAGCTCTAACGGCATGACAAAATTGTTGAAAAAGGGGCATCAAGGCATTATTGCACAACTATGCTCACTAGATGTTCAAACATCTAAGCCATCTATTCCTAAAGATCTCCAAAGGATCATTGATAAGAATTCCAAAGTATTTGAATATATTCCCAAAGGTCTTCCACCCACTTGAAATCATGATCATGAAATTCACCTAATTCTTGGGAGTGTTCCTCCTAACATCAGGCGATACAGATACCCTTACGCCCAGAAGAGTGAAATTGGGTGCATGGTTGAAGAAATGTTAGAGGTTGGCATTATTAGACATAGCCAAAGTTCTTACTCTACACCAGTGGTAATGGTATTCAAGAAAGATAGTGCATGGCGTATGTGTCCAGATTATAGAGATGAACTACCATTAGTAATGTTATTTTATTTATGTCGGCTTTAGGCCATTAGTTGTAATTATACCTCCTAGTCTCCTATATATACCAAGGAGACATTTTCATTTTGAATCATCTTGTACTTGAACATTTAAGTGGGGTAAAAGGAGGTTTCCCCCTCGAAGAGGCTTATTATCTGAAATTGTATCTTTTTCAAGGCGTTGAGTTCTTTTATGAGGTTTTTCTATGCTATATTGGTATTTGGTTCATAACAGTTGCATAACTATTGAAAGGGGAGTTTGACAAGATAGACCATGATGCTATGAGAGAGATGGTGAGGGGAACTAGAAATGGTTGAGATGACCCCCCGCCAAAGCAATAATTTACTGGATTTAATGAATCAGACCCAGAATAGTCCTGTGACCCAGAAATTAATGAGGAGATGGGGAAGAGTACCCATCTGCAAGACTTACATATCTAACCATGATATGGAGATACAAACCCACCCAAGCTTGCTAAGGAAGGAAATAAAATAGTTAATTCGTGGGCAAAGATGAAGAGAGGGGATCTGTGAAGAGAGAAGAGTCGAAAGACCAATCTCGAGAAGAGAAAATAGCACTTTTTGATCTCTCGTTCAAGGAAGGACTGGGAAATGAGCTCATTCTGGGCACACGAAGATGTTTGCAAGGTTTTCATTTTCAAGCTGATAAACGGGGCTAACGAGTGATTGTGGAGGTACTCGTGCAAACCTCTGTGCTTGGTACAGAGACAACCCGTTGCCAAGATCCCATGGGAGGAGGAGAATAACCTCGTTCTGTCACTGTTACTATGTAAGAATAAAAAGTATCTCTTAGAGCATCGTGGTCTAGCTCGGGGGTGACTAGTGATAAATCTGTTCAGGAGTGGTTGTACCTATGGTTGGGTGGAAATATGCACCCCTTTAAATAGTTTCTTCACAAACTCTAGTTTTTTGATAAGTACATTCATACTCTGTGTGTTGAAATGAAAATGATGAGTGAATATATTTATATGTTTATGACTGAGTTTTGTATTGAATGATTAGGGTAGAAATGTGTATTTCTTCTCTGCGAACCCATGCTTTGAAGGATCTTCTATTTACTTCAACTGAGCAACTAGAGAGATATGGGACGTAAGCCTATAAGAGTGTCGGGGAAGGGTTTACTGGAATTCTTAAATCCTACCAACCTCTAGATTCAACCTTTGTGGGAATAATAAGTTCAAACCCTATGGAAGGAGGGTGCCTCCTTCATAAATTTCACCCATATGACCAAGGGCTCATGCTCGTGTCCTTAACCAATTCGTGGCTAAGAGATTAGTGCGTAGCCTGCGAGAGTTTTTGAAGTACCCTTGTGACCAAGGTATGGAATCCATACACTAGGTCCCAAATGGAGATAAGCCTTTCTGGCTTCGAAACTCCAGAGTGTTTCGACCTTACCATTTGTAAACCGACGGAAGGAAACTGATTATTATGGTTACCCATGAGGTCGACCGACGCCTGCAGATTTCCCTAATCATGGTAGAGAGACCTTCCCCACTTTTAAATCGTGATCCTCTAATCAATTGTGAAGTAACACAAGCCATAGATTAGAGGGTATTCAGGAGTACCCTTGGCCGTTGGATCTACACCGAGGTAATTTTAGAGAAGTCCTACTTCGGGAGAATATGGATGTTAAAGAACCCAACTCCCTGAACGTCAAAGTTACGAAGTGATGTGAGCCATGGATATGGGGAGTTTGTTAAGAACCCTTCTTAGCCATTTGATTAACCAGTGCAGGGACCCATGTATGCTACTTCGACGTAGTGTTGCTTCAATAGAGTGGAGCGGTCATAACATCGAAACCTCCAAAGTTTGGACTTGCAAAGTGATGAGGATCATAGATCTTGGGACCCTTTGGGATCTCCCCTGATCGTTAGATCTAGACCATGGTCAACTCAACACTGACCACTCTAGGAGCAAGGAGGATCTTAGACCACAGATCTCCCAAACGTTGAAATTATGAGGTAACGAAGGCCATAGATTCATGGGTTACGTGGACACACCTTGACCATGATATCGAAGGGCTTGGAAGGAGATCAGTTCGGGGTGAAGTGGCACACTGACATCAACCAGGGTGACGTGGAACGACATTTAACATGCCAAGTGTCACCTGGATTCAGACATTTCATAGACCCCACATGCCCAATAAAATGTGACACATGTCACCTACTATAGGGGCCACATGTCCTCTCTACCTTGCCATGTGTCATCACTGGATATTATCTATTTGGTCCATTTGGTGGGAGGAGTAATTGGGACTCCGAGGGATTTGAGATGTAGGGTCATGGATAAGTTGAAAGGCCTGAAATTCAGAGCAAGACAGAGCCACGTGGAGAGATTTTGTACCCTTCTAAAGTTTGGGAATTTGGGACTCCATAGGACATGCATGCATAAAGGAAAAGGGGCGATCAATGCCAAAGCACCGAATGTTGAAATTCCCTCTAGCTCATGCATTATATGAAGACCATGTCCTATTGTTTGATTGGACGGTGGATGAACATTCCCCATGGATATAGGAGCTTGGGAACAATACTAATGAGCCACGTGACACTCAGCTAATAATGCTCAAAGAACTTCAGGAGGCCTTATATTGCAAAGAAAAGGTCGTATTAGAGCCAAATAACAGTCGTTAGAAATATGCAGGTGAGTATAAGAGTATGAATACGTTGACGAGGTGATTTGAGATGATTAGAGTAATAAAAAATTTGATGCCCCATCCCTACAAAGGATACTGAGGGGTCATGTGTGTTACAAATCCTTCATAGGAGGGCTCGGGAAAATGAGAGTAGAGTAAAATGTTGGGAGTGTTAAATTTATGGGGTTGTTACAATATCCATGTACAACATATTTAATTTTTACTCCTACCTAAATTATAGAAAGAATTCGATAAGTTATGGTGGGAAGTAATTTCTAGTAAAAATGTCTAATTACCTAAATATGAGGAATGTACTCCATATTTACTTCTACCTATATTTATGCAAAGAACTACATGAATCATAGAGGAAAAAATTAACAAAGTCAAATACTATGTGGATGGATTATAACCGAATTAATCTTTGGGTAGTTACAATAGACGTGTATTTTTGGATCAATCCAATATTACTATAAAAAGACACTTGAAAGACACAACAATAGATACATATTTTTTCTCTCTCACACATGAGAAGTGATCTAAGGAAGAGACCGAAGTTTCTAAGAAGTTGAAATTTTATGAGTTACTTACTGATGTTATAGAGTTTACTAAAGTAATATCATATATCATTGGAAGTAATTACCACTTGTGGAAAATTGTTCTTGTATAATTTAACACTAGAAAATCAATATGGTTAACGATATGACATCGAGTATATAATGGATGTGTGTTGGTAGCCGTATGACATCAATTATATGATGGATGTGTGTTGGTATCCATATGACATCGATTATATGATGGATTTGTGTTGGTCATAGTAGAATACGTATCATTTGGATGGTCATTGTATATAGTTGCGCACAAGATAAATTGATCTCCTCTAAGAGATGCTTTTTGTTGTTCTTGTTTCTTGTTCTGAGAAGTCACAAGTAATATCTCCAAGAAGGACCCATAATGACAGTCGCAGGAGGAAGACTTGGAGGTAAATGCCTTCCAACATGATATCAAGGAGGGAAATTTCTAGACATGATACTTAGAGACAAGAGATCTCTAGGAAGAATGTAGCTCCTAGGACCAGACCATGCCAAATAATAGAGACAGTTCTTGCGATCATGGATACATCTAGCGAAGACCAACTATATCACAACAATGGTGATAGATCCTAGAGGAAGTTGTAATACATCCATAGGGAGAAAATATTGAGTTAGCTCTAAAGAATGGGGAAGAGCTACCTTTGGTGTCAGAGGGAGCAGAGACAGAGGAGGAGTCACCTCCAACTCTAGAGGGAGTGTTGATGTTTAAGGAAACATGATGAGGCATTATCACCAGAGGGTCCTATGTGGACTAGTAGGGGGGAATGTAGAATTCATCCTGACATGCCTCAGATGGTGAGATGAAGTAACCAAGACATTGGTTTCAGAAGGAAACCTTGATATGTCTTGTGAGACATTGGTTCCATGAGGGAACCTCGATATGTCTTAGCCATTGGTTTCACAAGGAAACCTCTATATGTTAAATATGGTCAAATATGACATTACCTTTTAGAGGGATACAATTGATCCTATTGATCAAAGTTGTCTCATTGATCATGTAGCTCTAGCTAATGTTCCCAGAGATATTGCAATAGGTTGGAAGAGACCTGCATGGGTTCGTCAAACTCTGCAGGAGGCAGAAGGACATGTAACTCCTCATGGTACCTTCCCAAGGAGAAAGATACCTCATATATATTCATTATGTGCTGTAGCTATGAGCCACATCATTCATTTTAAGCCTTCCTATTATGAGGAGGAAACTAGTCATCCAATATGAAGAGATGTCATGATGGAGGAGTATCAGTCCATCATGAAGAATTATGTGTGGGATATTGTTCCAAGACCTAAGGGGAAGTATGTAGTGACTTCCAAATGGATCTATAAGATCAAACACACTATTCATGGGAGCATCAAGAGGCACAAAAATGATATTTTTTGCAGAGGATTCTCTCATGTGAAGGGAATAGATTATGAGGAGACATTTTCTCCTATTGCTCAATGCACTTCTATCTGGATGATTATTTCCTGTGAAACATACATGGGTTGGAGAGTACATCAGATGGATGTGAAGATAACCTTTCTCAATGGAGATATTGAGGAAGAATTATACATCGAGTATCTAGATGGTTTCGTGATACATGAGAAGGAGTCTCATGTGTGCAGGTTGAAGAAGGCCATGTATGGACTGAAGCATGTACCTTGAGCTTGGTATGCGAGGATTGTTGGACACCAAATGAGTTTGGGAGTCAAAAAAAGTGTTGTCGGTCCCAACCTATACTAAAATAATGTTAATGGCGAGTCCCTGATTTTGGTCCTCTATGTTGATAATTTATTCCTCATCGGTACAGAGAGCCTTATTGTTGAATGCATGTATGCGATGGCCTTTGAGTTTGAGATGAAGGAACTTGGTATGATGCACTAATTGTTGGGAATAGATGTGTGGAAAAGAACTGATGATATCTTCCTGATTCAGGGGAAGTACATAGTTGAGATATTGAAGAAGTATGGGATAATGAACTGGAAGCCCGTGGCTACACCAGTGGTGACAAATCTGAATAAAATAAGTGTGTATTTTTCCGATTCTGATAAAATTGATATAACTCTGTATAAACAACTGATTGCATCATTGATGTATATGGTTACCACCAGACCATATATTTGTTATGAAGTGAGTACACTTATCCAATTTATGACTCATCGAAGACATACACACTGGATTGTTGCGAAGAATTTGTTGAGATACATGTGAGACATAGTTGGACATGGTCTGAGATATACTTCCATTATTGTAATGAGATTGTAGGGATATACTGACTCTGATTGGGAAGGGAGAGAAATGGACAGGAATATCACCTCTGGGTGTTGCTTCACTTTGGGATCTTCCATGGTTTCCTGGTGTAGTAGTAAACAAACTTATGTGGCATTGGACACTGCAGAAGTAGAGTACATTTCATTGAGTGTGGAAGTCCGTGAAGCAGTGTGGCTTTGCAAGCTCCTTGAAAATTTGTTTGGACATGTGTTGGATTCCATTTTTATTCTGATACATGGTGCGTAGGAAGGAATTATTGGTGTAGTACATTCCTATAGATGAGAAGGTTGTTGATGTTCTTACCAAACAAAGATGAAGTTCGAGTACTTCCATGAAAGAGTTGGTGTGGAAAAGAATGCCTCCCTCTTTGAGAGGGAGTGTTGATATTTGCAGCTTCCTAAGACATTCTCCAGATCGTACTCCTCTGTGAATGATTTGAGTTGATCTGTGAGGACACTTATTCGAGAAGGGATAAGTAGGAAACTTATCTGAGAAGGGATAAATGTGTTTATCTGTGAGTACAATGGTTCGATTGTAGAATGGCCAAGGGGAACTTGAATAAAAAATATTTATACTAGGGAACCATAGTGTAGAATGGAAGCACACAGGGATGTAAGGATCTGAAGGAGTTCAAGCAAAACCAACTACAACATAAATAAATAAATAAATAAATAAGTGAATTGAAATAGAAATGCACTAGAGTGCATGAGGCATACAATGAAATTAAAATGCATATGCATTAGTAGGCATGTTGACAATGAATGCTTGGTGCATATAGATGTTTAATTTTTCATATGTACATGCTTGGATATGCATATAACATGCTTGTGATAGTCTATTATTATGAAATAATGATTGAGTATGACTAATGATGAATTATGTATTCAGGAAAAATGATATAGCAGGGTTAAGTATGTGGATTTTCCTATTGCTTATGATTCCCATCTAGGTGAAGACCCATGAGGGTAGCAGGAATGGTGATTAGAATGATGGAGGAAGTTTGTGAACTTCTACAAATATTAGCTGGTCAGATAGCAACAAGTAGGTTGATAACAACCAGGAAGGTATGAATTTAGTTTATGTTGATGCATACATGTTGAAGGGGATTGAGGTAAGAATTACCTCAGTTAATTTTCAATATTTAAATCAATATCTAATGTCCAAAGGCCTAGAGTATGCAAATGTTGTGGATTCTAGAATTCATTTAGATAAAATGTTAGTTGCATATTATGTTATGATTGGTTATGGGATCATAATTGGATTAATTCAGGAGACATACTCCTTCTATAACAATGAATATCCATAGATCTAGTCATGTGTGAGACCATAATATGGTTGGATATGGAAGGGATATAGTATTATGTAAGTGCTCAGTCGTATCTACTATATATATGATGTTTGGACTACAACCTCTTTGTTGAAACTGAAGATCACTTAATAATCATATTCTTGGTGTTGTGTTTTGGTTAAAAAGGAAGGTATCTAAATAGTCAAACAATTAGTAGGGAGTGCGTGGATGATGTGTTGAGGCGTTGGCTAGACCTTCCAACTCATCGTGTTGGAATGCATGTCAGGGTTATGTGGTATTATGTAACCAATGCATGGATGCATTATGTAGTTGTGGCCATGGATATTGACACATCGATTATTATTTTATTTAGTAATTAATTGTTGCATTATGAAAAGCCCGTGGTGCTGAAAATACATAATGATGGATAGATGCATTATATTTAATATGAGTACTAGCTGAAGGTGATTGGATTGTTGTTTGTTACAATTCCAAGATCAGTTTTTGGAGCTATTAAAAATGTTACAAGTGATATTACATGCATTATTGAATGCAATGGGGTGAATGCATGTATATATTAGATAACATAGAAATGATTATGCTAACAGTTGAAATGATATGAGTATTGCTAACTCATGAAGTTGAAAACACTTCAGGAACTGTTAGATATTACAACAAGGAAGTTGCAGGTGAGAGTAGTTATATAATATGGAAAAGCTCTGTTGAGGGGATAAAGTGATAAAAATATTTCTGGATAGAAGAAAGAAAATATTGGATCATAATACATGTGTCTGTAATGATGAATTAATTCCAATTGATAGTTGGATTAATATAAGTGATTGAATTGTATTTGTAAACAATTCTGAGATCACTTGTGATTTTGTTTTGAATCGTTACCATGAATATATATATATATATATATATATATATATATATATATATAGCTTCTACATGAGATATTGACAATTTGTTTGGCCGAGGAATGTTGAAATTGCAGGAAGAAACGATATTGGATATGGTAGTGTTGTAATCCCATAAAGAAGACCAATTCCTATTGTTGTAAGAGCCAAATTATTATGAGTAGAAGCTCATGTCTAGAAATTTTATTTTTCCTATATAAAATAGTTTTGGGAATTATAATTTTATAATTATTGACAAATGGTTTTGGATGAATGTAAATTAAAGAATTGCAGGTAGGATGGTGTTGGATATGTTAGGGATGTAAATCCATATGGAAAAATGATATCTACATCTATATAAGAAAAACTTTTTGAGAAAAAAATCCATGGATGGGAATTTCATTTTCCTGTATAAAATCTATTTCAGAAATTAATAATTACAAATTGTATGTTATGCTAACAGGTTGTGTGGTCGAATGAAAGGTTGAGAAAATTGTAGGTAGAATGGTGTTAGATATGGAAAGGATGTAATCCCATAAGGAATACTAATATATACAACTGCAGAGCCAAACATTATGAGCAGAAAGCTCATGCTTGGAAAATTTTGTTTTCCTGCATAAAATAGATTTGACATTTACGATTGAAAATGGTTATAATTATATCTGATGATGAATGTATGTGTATAATGTAGATGAGATGTTGGATATGCTAGCTGGAAAGCATGGAAAATGATATTTTTGTGACAAGAGAACACCGTGTCCCTAGAAATCGTCTTGTGCAAGAAATCATTGGTCAAGAAAGATGGATCTCCTAAGGGACTATATAAAAGAGAAGGGGATGCCTAAGCCTAGGTCTGGAAGCTTTGTGACCACAAGGAAGAGGATGCTTTGATATTTCTATTAAAATATTGATTGGAATCATGCACACAATGGATATGTAAAGGTAAACAATGAAACAAGTTAATGAGACAGCCATATGGATGCAAATACCCTAACCACATAGATAAGTATTGTACTAGATTATGAAAATTTACTCTTAGATTGTGAGCAAAAATAAAAAAATTATGCACAAATTGTTGCTATAGAAATGTTTTCCTAACCCCATGCAATCTTGCACAAAAAGCCTTTTTCCATTCCCCTATGCATACTTGTCATCTCATTTTGCAAATCCTAGAGCTAAAAATACAAATTTTCCACATAAACGCACCTTTCATACTATACAACACATGTATACGTAGGTTGCACTACTACAACACGCATACATTGGGAAATGTGCTCAAAACTGAAAAATGGTGTCAGGTTTCCATGTCAGGACATGAGATCAATAATCCTTCGCTTTCCATATACTAGAAATGTTCCGACTCAGCCCTTTAGTTCCCATTGAAGGATATAAATGGTCCAAATCCGAGCTATGTAAAAGAAGAGAAAGAATTCAACTTTGAGAGAAAAGTTACTCTGGAAGAATTATTCACTTCACATTGAGTCTGCATCCCTTTATCCTTTAAGTTTGAACACATTGTTCAAACCCCAAGCTCTTACCTTATTGAGTGAGAACTCCATTGTCTCTCTTACATGAGATTTCCTTGGGTGGAAGCCCAACTAGAAGGAACTCAGTTTCTCAGTTCCAAACCGTGCCAACACAGAAGTTTGTAACTTATTCACTTATGTTGATCATATCTTAATAGAAATACTCTTTTCTCATCCAATTGATATCTTGCAAATATTTGAATTATTATTCCATGGCTGTATTTGTCATGAATGTTAATGGATTATGCTATTGAATGTGTTAACATCATATATTATCACCATATGCTTGGTTGTTGAGGACTAGTTGCAGGTATATTTCTTTGGGTCAAGTGCTCAATGATGGACTTCATCGAATGTTTGGACGAGGTAGGCCTTTTATCTCATCTTTCTAGAACATTTGTTTATATAACATACTTGAGAACAGAGTTGATTTCTACAGTCATTTCCATCTTTTGTAGTTTTCCCCTAGCCATATAGAGATTTTCCTCATAACAAAATTTGCGACCATACTGGGGATATAATCTTCTTTCTTGGGGTTTGGAGTGTTTTTATCCTTAGATTTCTCTCGTCCATATTGTGTTTCTTGTTGTATGATTTTTTGACAGCCTCTATTCACTCTGGGTCTGATTCTTTCATCCTTCTCCTTATCCTACCTATGTTTTTGACACATATACGCGGTTGTTTGCTTGACAGTCACATATGTACGTGGGCCGTCCTTCTGCAATGTGTGTACATATGTGATTTTCCCTTGAATAGTTGTGTACATATGGGTAGGTTTTGATGATTTTTGAGTCTTCTTGGGTCTCTGTAGGGTCTGTTAAATCTCTGTGGAATGACAAAAAACCTTTCTTTGGTTGAATTTTTAGGCGATGTATTTCTCATATCTAGGGATCTTTCTAGTGCCCTTACCTCCATGAGAGGCGATGCTTTCAAGTTTTCGGGATTTTCTACCTTGACTTACGACTGCTCACCTATGCATGTGTTATACTGTGGTTTCTTAGTTTCTTGAATTATGATCCATATAGGTTACTTGCAGGGGTTATTTTGCAGGTAACCTAGGTCAAATAAGGGTCAGAGAACACACAACCTTTATGGAGGATTACCTCTTCGAGGGGATCTGACCGATTGGTTATTAAGTCCACAAGGGCCCTTGTAAATGATTTTCTTACCTTTGATCTTTATAAGGGAGTCTCAGGCCCCTCTTGGGTGAGGCATACCTACTTTAGGGAGGGATGCCCCTTTTAGCCACTTTATCCTATTTGTGTGCATATTATCCGTTTGATTACATTTGGTGTGCTCTTTGATTTTTAGTAATCCTCTGAGATTTTATATCGTGCTTTGAGTTTTCATTATCATGGATAGTGGAGTTCATATGAATCCCTCCTTTACCGCTACCCCCCCCATTAATTTCACTCATTTCATGGGGACGAATCCGTTCGCTTTTCATAATGGTATGCAGAATTATGACACTCAGTCCATGCCTTGGGTCTCTAATCATTTTCCTGTTGATATGATGAATGTGCCTTCACCCTTTCCATCGTCTCCCTTGACCACTTATATGAATCCTAGCATTGGATCTAAGGGCACCATGGCCCCGCCGTCTACATCTTCATTTGATAGGAGTCATGCCCCCAACCAACTCTCACTATGGGAGGTTGGAATACAGATCCATTCCTAGCTATGTTTGTTGAGGAGCCAATACTCAAATGGGTGGTTATTCTACTTATTATCCTTCATCCTCCATGATAGTTCCTACAAACACTTTTCCCATGGAAGGTCCACATGTATCCCCAGGTCTTTCATATGACGAGAATTAGTTTTACGGTTTGGGCTACCATCTTCACGGAACGCCTTTACATGGGGGAAAAATATATCCTCACTTGAATAATTCTTATCATACTTTCATCTCTTTGCAGACTTCAGTGATGATGCCTGTAAAAACCTCCATGGATCAATTAGGCATAGGATACTACCTTTCCGGATAGGGACAAGATGTAAACTAGGACCCTTCTTGGCCTACAATGTTTCAAAACCAATCTTTCCCGGGACCTTGGTATCAAATGCCACAACCCACCATTGCTAGTCCAGTCATTTCCAGTCACACTAGAGTTCCATCACCAACCATTGCTAGTCATGTTGGAGATTGGTTGACGACCTCTACAAGTCATGTCGAAGACCCGTAACCAATTGCTTCTAGTCATGCTAGGGGCATCACTCTAGTCACCACAAGTCATATCAATATCACATTTCCAACCTCTGTACGTCATGTGGGAGATGAATCTCTCACTTTTTCTAGTCACGCGGAGAGCATGTCACCAACCATTGTAAATGACACTGAGGGAACTCATATGATTGATAAGCCTAGACATCTCAGGAAATCACCTTACTTGTTTATGTCCTGCTACTGCTAGGATACCAGAAGCATGGTTCTCATCTGAGGGCCCTTCAGGTTCTAAGGCATCTGCGGTTTCCCCACACCTTTTTTCTCCTTTGATAGATATGACAGTCGTGCCAATGCAATCCTCTCCTGAACAGACCCCTGTTGTCAATGGTGATGTGTCTCCTATCCTCATTATCATGCATCCTATTCAACTAAGAGTTGAATAAGTGATCGTACTAGCTCAATCTCTGGTCAATCTAACTCTCCTTTTAGAGCATGATGCATCCTTCAACCATGTCATTAGAATTTCTGATACTGCACCTTATGAACAAGAGAGATTTTTACTCTCCTTGAGTACTCTCCCTCCAAGTCCCGTAGAGATTCCCTTTGATTGGGAAGGTCTTGTTGGGTATCCAATGCCTTCACCTATGTCTTTTCAAGTAAGTGACACTATCTGATATATCACGGAGAAGATAACCTCTGCTAACACTTTATCCTCCTTGACTTGGAGAGATTTGGGTTTTCCCAAGCTTGTGTCGGATATTCGTAAGATACTAAAATTTCATAGAAGTCCAGCATGGGAGCCTTGGCCTCCCCCGTGACTTTCCTCCTAGAAACTCCCAAATGAGTCTAATTTAAGCTATTTTACGACTCGTCTAAAAAATGAAAATATTTTTGAGTGAATTTGTCCCTTTCACACTCGTTAAATTAGACTTGAAAGATCATGAGTCTTATTTAAGCTCTTTTCTGACTCATTTTCAAAAAGTGAAAAGATTTCCGAGTGAACATTTCTCTTTAACACTCATAAATTGGATTTGAAAGGACGTCTATTTGGTACAAGTTTATCCCTTTTTCAAACCAGGTAGACTAATATTAAGAAAAAGGAAAATTTTTGGCCTTAAGCTGTGATTGCATATCATGCCCTTGCTTGCAGTATTGAACCTATAGCCAGTTCTTGCTTTGCTTTATAAATCGTTTGGCTCGACAATTTTTCATCCTCAACCAAGCAGAGCCCAGTTTTCGCAATTTGACACCCTATACCCAGGAGGGAAAATTCCCTAGAGTGTCCATATCATACATGCACCTCCTTGCATTGAGCATAGGTATGTTCTACTATTGGAACCATTTTTTCTTACTTGTGGAAATCATTTCCTCCTCTGTATCATAGTGTTCATTTGACTATTAAAAAAAAAAAAGATGGGTGAGAAGGGAGTATTATCTTATATTGGCAGCAGTCATGTTGCCTTTGAACATAGCACAAAGTTATTCAGTCCGCTTCTCATCATAATTTTGGGTTTAGCATGGCCTTAGGAAGCTGACCTCATTACAGAAAGTTTTCTCCCCCGACTGGTTACTCTTCCAGTATCTCATGGTTTCATCATTGATTCTATGCTACCAGAGTCTTCCATATGTCTCATGCTCTTGTTCAAAGGATGCTTATCAACTTGTGTTGCCCATTCCTCATAAATCTTGACTTTTCATGTCAAGCATACCCTTAGTTTGTCTCAAAATCACATGATTTTGTAGTCTTATTATGCACCATGATCCTACTTTCCTCATTGGTAGGTAACCTTGAACCCAACAATCAACATTTCATCATTGGTCGTTGACTGGGTGGTTTTCCTTGTGTTCGACGGCAAGAAATATATTTACACATTGCAATTCCTAAAATGGCTTGGATTCCATTAGCCTTATTGGTGGTTTCCTCGCCTTTGTCAAACATTTTCCTCATTGGCTTCTATTCATAGGGTGTTTTTCATGTACTGCTTGCACTTGGCACATGCAAAAGAGGCACATGGTTGTGGGTTCGTGATCATGTTCTTCATCCGATTTCCTCCAAAACATCAAGCTCTTTCTTTGTATCTCATGCTGAATTATGAGAGATGAGTTAATGATCTCCTTTTAGCGGGTCTCCTTCCATCGAATTCAGCTCATCTATTCTGGATATGATACCTAGAGTCCTATGAGTACCTAGAGGGTTGCAATCATTAGTGGCAAGTTCTCTCACCATCAATAGTTCAGAATACATCAATGTCTCCTGATCGATGGATTCTTCAAGTGTTCAACCTCAGCTCATTTATTCACACTTGTAATAATGTACTTGGTGCCTTGATACCTACTTTCATCATCGGTAGGTTGTCTCGCATTTGTTAACGATATACCTCAATGACTAGTAATCAAACGAAGTATCATTGTGTTAGAGCTCAACTCCTTTATTCACATGATGTAGACTTTCACCTTTGTCAGATTGTGTAGAAGACTTGAATACATTAGCTTGTAGCCACAACTTTCCTTATTTGTTGCTACCTTTTCATGGACAAATACCTGTGTGACTTCAGTGATCATGGGAGATTATATTGTACTCCATTGTATACATATATCTTTAGATTGATTTTGAGACTAGTTCTACTGGGCCTTGTTCATGACTATGATAGCCTTTGTCATGTAACCGCATTTGTATTTTCCTATTGATGGCCATAGATAGTTGTTTGGTATATTTTCACATGGATCCGCAGTGTAATTCAGATTGGCAACCATGTATGCAAAGTCAATATAGATTTTAATTAGCAACAAGTTCTTCCAGCTGGGTCCCCATTACTCCACTTAAGGGTTATTTATAGTGTATTTCGGTCATCGCAGATAGTCCTCTGACCTCACACATTAGGGGGAATCTATTATAGAAATATTTACCTTACCCCATGCAATCTTGCACATAAAGGCCTTTTTCCATTTCCCTATGCACACTTGTCATCCCCTTTTGCAAATACCAGAGCTAAAAATACAAATTTTCCACATATACACACCTTGCCTACTATAAATGATGCATATACGTAGGTTGCACCACTACAACCTGCATACATCAGGAAATGTGCCCAAAAATGAAAAATGGTGTCGAGTTTCCATGTCACGACATGGGATCAATGATCCTTGGCCTTCCATAT
>ML777907.1:710145-727080 GCA_009831015.1 Picea engelmannii | reverse complement strand
CGGGAAAATGAGAGTAGAGTAAAATGTTGGGAGTGTTAAATTTATGGGGTTGTTACAATATCCATGTACAACATATTTAATTTTTACTCCTACCTAAATTATAGAAAGAATTCGATAAGTTATGGTGGGAAGTAATTTCTAGTAAAAATGTCTAATTACCTAAATATGAGGAATGTACTCCATATTTACTTCTACCTATATTTATGCAAAGAACTACATGAATCATAGAGGAAAAAATTAACAAAGTCAAATACTATGTGGATGGATTATAACCGAATTAATCTTTGGGTAGTTACAATAGACGTGTATTTTTGGATCAATCCAATATTACTATAAAAAGACACTTGAAAGACACAACAATAGATACATATTTTTT
Source organism: Picea engelmannii (assembly GCA_009831015.1). NCBI lineage: Eukaryota > Viridiplantae > Streptophyta > Pinopsida > Pinales > Pinaceae > Picea > Picea engelmannii. The sequence goes on along the minus strand of ML777907.1, from coordinate 726,704 downwards.
CTCTCTCACACATGAGAAGTGATCTAAGGAAGAGACCGAAGTTTCTAAGAAGTTGAAATTTTATGAGTTACTTACTGATGTTATAGAGTTTACTAAAGTAATATCATATATCATTGGAAGTAATTACCACTTGTGGAAAATTGTTCTTGTATAATTTAACACTAGAAAATCAATATGGTTAACGATATGACATCGAGTATATAATGGATGTGTGTTGGTAGCCGTATGACATCAATTATATGATGGATGTGTGTTGGTATCCATATGACATCGATTATATGATGGATTTGTGTTGGTCATAGTAGAATACGTATCATTTGGATGGTCATTGTATATAGTTGCGCACAAGATAAATTGATCTCCTCTAAGAGATGCTTTTTGTTGTTCTTGTTTCTTGTTCTGAGAAGTCACAAGTAATATCTCCAAGAAGGACCCATAATGACAGTCGCAGGAGGAAGACTTGGAGGTAAATGCCTTCCAACATGATATCAAGGAGGGAAATTTCTAGACATGATACTTAGAGACAAGAGATCTCTAGGAAGAATGTAGCTCCTAGGACCAGACCATGCCAAATAATAGAGACAGTTCTTGCGATCATGGATACATCTAGCGAAGACCAACTATATCACAACAATGGTGATAGATCCTAGAGGAAGTTGTAATACATCCATAGGGAGAAAATATTGAGTTAGCTCTAAAGAATGGGGAAGAGCTACCTTTGGTGTCAGAGGGAGCAGAGACAGAGGAGGAGTCACCTCCAACTCTAGAGGGAGTGTTGATGTTTAAGGAAACATGATGAGGCATTATCACCAGAGGGTCCTATGTGGACTAGTAGGGGGGAATGTAGAATTCATCCTGACATGCCTCAGATGGTGAGATGAAGTAACCAAGACATTGGTTTCAGAAGGAAACCTTGATATGTCTTGTGAGACATTGGTTCCATGAGGGAACCTCGATATGTCTTAGCCATTGGTTTCACAAGGAAACCTCTATATGTTAAATATGGTCAAATATGACATTACCTTTTAGAGGGATACAATTGATCCTATTGATCAAAGTTGTCTCATTGATCATGTAGCTCTAGCTAATGTTCCCAGAGATATTGCAATAGGTTGGAAGAGACCTGCATGGGTTCGTCAAACTCTGCAGGAGGCAGAAGGACATGTAACTCCTCATGGTACCTTCCCAAGGAGAAAGATACCTCATATATATTCATTATGTGCTGTAGCTATGAGCCACATCATTCATTTTAAGCCTTCCTATTATGAGGAGGAAACTAGTCATCCAATATGAAGAGATGTCATGATGGAGGAGTATCAGTCCATCATGAAGAATTATGTGTGGGATATTGTTCCAAGACCTAAGGGGAAGTATGTAGTGACTTCCAAATGGATCTATAAGATCAAACACACTATTCATGGGAGCATCAAGAGGCACAAAAATGATATTTTTTGCAGAGGATTCTCTCATGTGAAGGGAATAGATTATGAGGAGACATTTTCTCCTATTGCTCAATGCACTTCTATCTGGATGATTATTTCCTGTGAAACATACATGGGTTGGAGAGTACATCAGATGGATGTGAAGATAACCTTTCTCAATGGAGATATTGAGGAAGAATTATACATCGAGTATCTAGATGGTTTCGTGATACATGAGAAGGAGTCTCATGTGTGCAGGTTGAAGAAGGCCATGTATGGACTGAAGCATGTACCTTGAGCTTGGTATGCGAGGATTGTTGGACACCAAATGAGTTTGGGAGTCAAAAAAAGTGTTGTCGGTCCCAACCTATACTAAAATAATGTTAATGGCGAGTCCCTGATTTTGGTCCTCTATGTTGATAATTTATTCCTCATCGGTACAGAGAGCCTTATTGTTGAATGCATGTATGCGATGGCCTTTGAGTTTGAGATGAAGGAACTTGGTATGATGCACTAATTGTTGGGAATAGATGTGTGGAAAAGAACTGATGATATCTTCCTGATTCAGGGGAAGTACATAGTTGAGATATTGAAGAAGTATGGGATAATGAACTGGAAGCCCGTGGCTACACCAGTGGTGACAAATCTGAATAAAATAAGTGTGTATTTTTCCGATTCTGATAAAATTGATATAACTCTGTATAAACAACTGATTGCATCATTGATGTATATGGTTACCACCAGACCATATATTTGTTATGAAGTGAGTACACTTATCCAATTTATGACTCATCGAAGACATACACACTGGATTGTTGCGAAGAATTTGTTGAGATACATGTGAGACATAGTTGGACATGGTCTGAGATATACTTCCATTATTGTAATGAGATTGTAGGGATATACTGACTCTGATTGGGAAGGGAGAGAAATGGACAGGAATATCACCTCTGGGTGTTGCTTCACTTTGGGATCTTCCATGGTTTCCTGGTGTAGTAGTAAACAAACTTATGTGGCATTGGACACTGCAGAAGTAGAGTACATTTCATTGAGTGTGGAAGTCCGTGAAGCAGTGTGGCTTTGCAAGCTCCTTGAAAATTTGTTTGGACATGTGTTGGATTCCATTTTTATTCTGATACATGGTGCGTAGGAAGGAATTATTGGTGTAGTACATTCCTATAGATGAGAAGGTTGTTGATGTTCTTACCAAACAAAGATGAAGTTCGAGTACTTCCATGAAAGAGTTGGTGTGGAAAAGAATGCCTCCCTCTTTGAGAGGGAGTGTTGATATTTGCAGCTTCCTAAGACATTCTCCAGATCGTACTCCTCTGTGAATGATTTGAGTTGATCTGTGAGGACACTTATTCGAGAAGGGATAAGTAGGAAACTTATCTGAGAAGGGATAAATGTGTTTATCTGTGAGTACAATGGTTCGATTGTAGAATGGCCAAGGGGAACTTGAATAAAAAATATTTATACTAGGGAACCATAGTGTAGAATGGAAGCACACAGGGATGTAAGGATCTGAAGGAGTTCAAGCAAAACCAACTACAACATAAATAAATAAATAAATAAATAAGTGAATTGAAATAGAAATGCACTAGAGTGCATGAGGCATACAATGAAATTAAAATGCATATGCATTAGTAGGCATGTTGACAATGAATGCTTGGTGCATATAGATGTTTAATTTTTCATATGTACATGCTTGGATATGCATATAACATGCTTGTGATAGTCTATTATTATGAAATAATGATTGAGTATGACTAATGATGAATTATGTATTCAGGAAAAATGATATAGCAGGGTTAAGTATGTGGATTTTCCTATTGCTTATGATTCCCATCTAGGTGAAGACCCATGAGGGTAGCAGGAATGGTGATTAGAATGATGGAGGAAGTTTGTGAACTTCTACAAATATTAGCTGGTCAGATAGCAACAAGTAGGTTGATAACAACCAGGAAGGTATGAATTTAGTTTATGTTGATGCATACATGTTGAAGGGGATTGAGGTAAGAATTACCTCAGTTAATTTTCAATATTTAAATCAATATCTAATGTCCAAAGGCCTAGAGTATGCAAATGTTGTGGATTCTAGAATTCATTTAGATAAAATGTTAGTTGCATATTATGTTATGATTGGTTATGGGATCATAATTGGATTAATTCAGGAGACATACTCCTTCTATAACAATGAATATCCATAGATCTAGTCATGTGTGAGACCATAATATGGTTGGATATGGAAGGGATATAGTATTATGTAAGTGCTCAGTCGTATCTACTATATATATGATGTTTGGACTACAACCTCTTTGTTGAAACTGAAGATCACTTAATAATCATATTCTTGGTGTTGTGTTTTGGTTAAAAAGGAAGGTATCTAAATAGTCAAACAATTAGTAGGGAGTGCGTGGATGATGTGTTGAGGCGTTGGCTAGACCTTCCAACTCATCGTGTTGGAATGCATGTCAGGGTTATGTGGTATTATGTAACCAATGCATGGATGCATTATGTAGTTGTGGCCATGGATATTGACACATCGATTATTATTTTATTTAGTAATTAATTGTTGCATTATGAAAAGCCCGTGGTGCTGAAAATACATAATGATGGATAGATGCATTATATTTAATATGAGTACTAGCTGAAGGTGATTGGATTGTTGTTTGTTACAATTCCAAGATCAGTTTTTGGAGCTATTAAAAATGTTACAAGTGATATTACATGCATTATTGAATGCAATGGGGTGAATGCATGTATATATTAGATAACATAGAAATGATTATGCTAACAGTTGAAATGATATGAGTATTGCTAACTCATGAAGTTGAAAACACTTCAGGAACTGTTAGATATTACAACAAGGAAGTTGCAGGTGAGAGTAGTTATATAATATGGAAAAGCTCTGTTGAGGGGATAAAGTGATAAAAATATTTCTGGATAGAAGAAAGAAAATATTGGATCATAATACATGTGTCTGTAATGATGAATTAATTCCAATTGATAGTTGGATTAATATAAGTGATTGAATTGTATTTGTAAACAATTCTGAGATCACTTGTGATTTTGTTTTGAATCGTTACCATGAATATATATATATATATATATATATATATATATATATATATAGCTTCTACATGAGATATTGACAATTTGTTTGGCCGAGGAATGTTGAAATTGCAGGAAGAAACGATATTGGATATGGTAGTGTTGTAATCCCATAAAGAAGACCAATTCCTATTGTTGTAAGAGCCAAATTATTATGAGTAGAAGCTCATGTCTAGAAATTTTATTTTTCCTATATAAAATAGTTTTGGGAATTATAATTTTATAATTATTGACAAATGGTTTTGGATGAATGTAAATTAAAGAATTGCAGGTAGGATGGTGTTGGATATGTTAGGGATGTAAATCCATATGGAAAAATGATATCTACATCTATATAAGAAAAACTTTTTGAGAAAAAAATCCATGGATGGGAATTTCATTTTCCTGTATAAAATCTATTTCAGAAATTAATAATTACAAATTGTATGTTATGCTAACAGGTTGTGTGGTCGAATGAAAGGTTGAGAAAATTGTAGGTAGAATGGTGTTAGATATGGAAAGGATGTAATCCCATAAGGAATACTAATATATACAACTGCAGAGCCAAACATTATGAGCAGAAAGCTCATGCTTGGAAAATTTTGTTTTCCTGCATAAAATAGATTTGACATTTACGATTGAAAATGGTTATAATTATATCTGATGATGAATGTATGTGTATAATGTAGATGAGATGTTGGATATGCTAGCTGGAAAGCATGGAAAATGATATTTTTGTGACAAGAGAACACCGTGTCCCTAGAAATCGTCTTGTGCAAGAAATCATTGGTCAAGAAAGATGGATCTCCTAAGGGACTATATAAAAGAGAAGGGGATGCCTAAGCCTAGGTCTGGAAGCTTTGTGACCACAAGGAAGAGGATGCTTTGATATTTCTATTAAAATATTGATTGGAATCATGCACACAATGGATATGTAAAGGTAAACAATGAAACAAGTTAATGAGACAGCCATATGGATGCAAATACCCTAACCACATAGATAAGTATTGTACTAGATTATGAAAATTTACTCTTAGATTGTGAGCAAAAATAAAAAAATTATGCACAAATTGTTGCTATAGAAATGTTTTCCTAACCCCATGCAATCTTGCACAAAAAGCCTTTTTCCATTCCCCTATGCATACTTGTCATCTCATTTTGCAAATCCTAGAGCTAAAAATACAAATTTTCCACATAAACGCACCTTTCATACTATACAACACATGTATACGTAGGTTGCACTACTACAACACGCATACATTGGGAAATGTGCTCAAAACTGAAAAATGGTGTCAGGTTTCCATGTCAGGACATGAGATCAATAATCCTTCGCTTTCCATATACTAGAAATGTTCCGACTCAGCCCTTTAGTTCCCATTGAAGGATATAAATGGTCCAAATCCGAGCTATGTAAAAGAAGAGAAAGAATTCAACTTTGAGAGAAAAGTTACTCTGGAAGAATTATTCACTTCACATTGAGTCTGCATCCCTTTATCCTTTAAGTTTGAACACATTGTTCAAACCCCAAGCTCTTACCTTATTGAGTGAGAACTCCATTGTCTCTCTTACATGAGATTTCCTTGGGTGGAAGCCCAACTAGAAGGAACTCAGTTTCTCAGTTCCAAACCGTGCCAACACAGAAGTTTGTAACTTATTCACTTATGTTGATCATATCTTAATAGAAATACTCTTTTCTCATCCAATTGATATCTTGCAAATATTTGAATTATTATTCCATGGCTGTATTTGTCATGAATGTTAATGGATTATGCTATTGAATGTGTTAACATCATATATTATCACCATATGCTTGGTTGTTGAGGACTAGTTGCAGGTATATTTCTTTGGGTCAAGTGCTCAATGATGGACTTCATCGAATGTTTGGACGAGGTAGGCCTTTTATCTCATCTTTCTAGAACATTTGTTTATATAACATACTTGAGAACAGAGTTGATTTCTACAGTCATTTCCATCTTTTGTAGTTTTCCCCTAGCCATATAGAGATTTTCCTCATAACAAAATTTGCGACCATACTGGGGATATAATCTTCTTTCTTGGGGTTTGGAGTGTTTTTATCCTTAGATTTCTCTCGTCCATATTGTGTTTCTTGTTGTATGATTTTTTGACAGCCTCTATTCACTCTGGGTCTGATTCTTTCATCCTTCTCCTTATCCTACCTATGTTTTTGACACATATACGCGGTTGTTTGCTTGACAGTCACATATGTACGTGGGCCGTCCTTCTGCAATGTGTGTACATATGTGATTTTCCCTTGAATAGTTGTGTACATATGGGTAGGTTTTGATGATTTTTGAGTCTTCTTGGGTCTCTGTAGGGTCTGTTAAATCTCTGTGGAATGACAAAAAACCTTTCTTTGGTTGAATTTTTAGGCGATGTATTTCTCATATCTAGGGATCTTTCTAGTGCCCTTACCTCCATGAGAGGCGATGCTTTCAAGTTTTCGGGATTTTCTACCTTGACTTACGACTGCTCACCTATGCATGTGTTATACTGTGGTTTCTTAGTTTCTTGAATTATGATCCATATAGGTTACTTGCAGGGGTTATTTTGCAGGTAACCTAGGTCAAATAAGGGTCAGAGAACACACAACCTTTATGGAGGATTACCTCTTCGAGGGGATCTGACCGATTGGTTATTAAGTCCACAAGGGCCCTTGTAAATGATTTTCTTACCTTTGATCTTTATAAGGGAGTCTCAGGCCCCTCTTGGGTGAGGCATACCTACTTTAGGGAGGGATGCCCCTTTTAGCCACTTTATCCTATTTGTGTGCATATTATCCGTTTGATTACATTTGGTGTGCTCTTTGATTTTTAGTAATCCTCTGAGATTTTATATCGTGCTTTGAGTTTTCATTATCATGGATAGTGGAGTTCATATGAATCCCTCCTTTACCGCTACCCCCCCCATTAATTTCACTCATTTCATGGGGACGAATCCGTTCGCTTTTCATAATGGTATGCAGAATTATGACACTCAGTCCATGCCTTGGGTCTCTAATCATTTTCCTGTTGATATGATGAATGTGCCTTCACCCTTTCCATCGTCTCCCTTGACCACTTATATGAATCCTAGCATTGGATCTAAGGGCACCATGGCCCCGCCGTCTACATCTTCATTTGATAGGAGTCATGCCCCCAACCAACTCTCACTATGGGAGGTTGGAATACAGATCCATTCCTAGCTATGTTTGTTGAGGAGCCAATACTCAAATGGGTGGTTATTCTACTTATTATCCTTCATCCTCCATGATAGTTCCTACAAACACTTTTCCCATGGAAGGTCCACATGTATCCCCAGGTCTTTCATATGACGAGAATTAGTTTTACGGTTTGGGCTACCATCTTCACGGAACGCCTTTACATGGGGGAAAAATATATCCTCACTTGAATAATTCTTATCATACTTTCATCTCTTTGCAGACTTCAGTGATGATGCCTGTAAAAACCTCCATGGATCAATTAGGCATAGGATACTACCTTTCCGGATAGGGACAAGATGTAAACTAGGACCCTTCTTGGCCTACAATGTTTCAAAACCAATCTTTCCCGGGACCTTGGTATCAAATGCCACAACCCACCATTGCTAGTCCAGTCATTTCCAGTCACACTAGAGTTCCATCACCAACCATTGCTAGTCATGTTGGAGATTGGTTGACGACCTCTACAAGTCATGTCGAAGACCCGTAACCAATTGCTTCTAGTCATGCTAGGGGCATCACTCTAGTCACCACAAGTCATATCAATATCACATTTCCAACCTCTGTACGTCATGTGGGAGATGAATCTCTCACTTTTTCTAGTCACGCGGAGAGCATGTCACCAACCATTGTAAATGACACTGAGGGAACTCATATGATTGATAAGCCTAGACATCTCAGGAAATCACCTTACTTGTTTATGTCCTGCTACTGCTAGGATACCAGAAGCATGGTTCTCATCTGAGGGCCCTTCAGGTTCTAAGGCATCTGCGGTTTCCCCACACCTTTTTTCTCCTTTGATAGATATGACAGTCGTGCCAATGCAATCCTCTCCTGAACAGACCCCTGTTGTCAATGGTGATGTGTCTCCTATCCTCATTATCATGCATCCTATTCAACTAAGAGTTGAATAAGTGATCGTACTAGCTCAATCTCTGGTCAATCTAACTCTCCTTTTAGAGCATGATGCATCCTTCAACCATGTCATTAGAATTTCTGATACTGCACCTTATGAACAAGAGAGATTTTTACTCTCCTTGAGTACTCTCCCTCCAAGTCCCGTAGAGATTCCCTTTGATTGGGAAGGTCTTGTTGGGTATCCAATGCCTTCACCTATGTCTTTTCAAGTAAGTGACACTATCTGATATATCACGGAGAAGATAACCTCTGCTAACACTTTATCCTCCTTGACTTGGAGAGATTTGGGTTTTCCCAAGCTTGTGTCGGATATTCGTAAGATACTAAAATTTCATAGAAGTCCAGCATGGGAGCCTTGGCCTCCCCCGTGACTTTCCTCCTAGAAACTCCCAAATGAGTCTAATTTAAGCTATTTTACGACTCGTCTAAAAAATGAAAATATTTTTGAGTGAATTTGTCCCTTTCACACTCGTTAAATTAGACTTGAAAGATCATGAGTCTTATTTAAGCTCTTTTCTGACTCATTTTCAAAAAGTGAAAAGATTTCCGAGTGAACATTTCTCTTTAACACTCATAAATTGGATTTGAAAGGACGTCTATTTGGTACAAGTTTATCCCTTTTTCAAACCAGGTAGACTAATATTAAGAAAAAGGAAAATTTTTGGCCTTAAGCTGTGATTGCATATCATGCCCTTGCTTGCAGTATTGAACCTATAGCCAGTTCTTGCTTTGCTTTATAAATCGTTTGGCTCGACAATTTTTCATCCTCAACCAAGCAGAGCCCAGTTTTCGCAATTTGACACCCTATACCCAGGAGGGAAAATTCCCTAGAGTGTCCATATCATACATGCACCTCCTTGCATTGAGCATAGGTATGTTCTACTATTGGAACCATTTTTTCTTACTTGTGGAAATCATTTCCTCCTCTGTATCATAGTGTTCATTTGACTATTAAAAAAAAAAAAGATGGGTGAGAAGGGAGTATTATCTTATATTGGCAGCAGTCATGTTGCCTTTGAACATAGCACAAAGTTATTCAGTCCGCTTCTCATCATAATTTTGGGTTTAGCATGGCCTTAGGAAGCTGACCTCATTACAGAAAGTTTTCTCCCCCGACTGGTTACTCTTCCAGTATCTCATGGTTTCATCATTGATTCTATGCTACCAGAGTCTTCCATATGTCTCATGCTCTTGTTCAAAGGATGCTTATCAACTTGTGTTGCCCATTCCTCATAAATCTTGACTTTTCATGTCAAGCATACCCTTAGTTTGTCTCAAAATCACATGATTTTGTAGTCTTATTATGCACCATGATCCTACTTTCCTCATTGGTAGGTAACCTTGAACCCAACAATCAACATTTCATCATTGGTCGTTGACTGGGTGGTTTTCCTTGTGTTCGACGGCAAGAAATATATTTACACATTGCAATTCCTAAAATGGCTTGGATTCCATTAGCCTTATTGGTGGTTTCCTCGCCTTTGTCAAACATTTTCCTCATTGGCTTCTATTCATAGGGTGTTTTTCATGTACTGCTTGCACTTGGCACATGCAAAAGAGGCACATGGTTGTGGGTTCGTGATCATGTTCTTCATCCGATTTCCTCCAAAACATCAAGCTCTTTCTTTGTATCTCATGCTGAATTATGAGAGATGAGTTAATGATCTCCTTTTAGCGGGTCTCCTTCCATCGAATTCAGCTCATCTATTCTGGATATGATACCTAGAGTCCTATGAGTACCTAGAGGGTTGCAATCATTAGTGGCAAGTTCTCTCACCATCAATAGTTCAGAATACATCAATGTCTCCTGATCGATGGATTCTTCAAGTGTTCAACCTCAGCTCATTTATTCACACTTGTAATAATGTACTTGGTGCCTTGATACCTACTTTCATCATCGGTAGGTTGTCTCGCATTTGTTAACGATATACCTCAATGACTAGTAATCAAACGAAGTATCATTGTGTTAGAGCTCAACTCCTTTATTCACATGATGTAGACTTTCACCTTTGTCAGATTGTGTAGAAGACTTGAATACATTAGCTTGTAGCCACAACTTTCCTTATTTGTTGCTACCTTTTCATGGACAAATACCTGTGTGACTTCAGTGATCATGGGAGATTATATTGTACTCCATTGTATACATATATCTTTAGATTGATTTTGAGACTAGTTCTACTGGGCCTTGTTCATGACTATGATAGCCTTTGTCATGTAACCGCATTTGTATTTTCCTATTGATGGCCATAGATAGTTGTTTGGTATATTTTCACATGGATCCGCAGTGTAATTCAGATTGGCAACCATGTATGCAAAGTCAATATAGATTTTAATTAGCAACAAGTTCTTCCAGCTGGGTCCCCATTACTCCACTTAAGGGTTATTTATAGTGTATTTCGGTCATCGCAGATAGTCCTCTGACCTCACACATTAGGGGGAATCTATTATAGAAATATTTACCTTACCCCATGCAATCTTGCACATAAAGGCCTTTTTCCATTTCCCTATGCACACTTGTCATCCCCTTTTGCAAATACCAGAGCTAAAAATACAAATTTTCCACATATACACACCTTGCCTACTATAAATGATGCATATACGTAGGTTGCACCACTACAACCTGCATACATCAGGAAATGTGCCCAAAAATGAAAAATGGTGTCGAGTTTCCATGTCACGACATGGGATCAATGATCCTTGGCCTTCCATATGCTAGAAACGTTCTGAATCGACCCTTCAGTTCCCCTTGAAGGCTATAAATGGGCCAAATCCGAGCTATGTAAAAGAAGAGAAAGAATTGAACTTTGAGAGAAAAGTTACTATGGAGGAATTATTCACTTTACATTGAGTCTGCATCCCTTTATCCTCTAAGTCTGAACACATTGTTCAGCCCCTAAGCTCTTCCCTTATTGAGTGACAACTCCATTGTCTCTCTTACATGAGCTTGCCTTTGGTGGAGGATTGAAGTGGTGGAAGCCCAACTGGAAGGAAATTAGTTTCTCGGTTCCGAACCGTGCCGACACAGAAGTATGTAACTTATTCACTTCTGTTGATTATATCTTAATAGAAATATTATTTTCTAGTCCAATTGATATCTTGGAAATATTTGAATTATTATTCCATGGGCGTGTTTGTTATGAATGTTAATGGATTATGCTATTGAATGTGCTAACATCATATATTATCACCATATGCTTGTGTTGCTTGGTTGTTTTTTTTTTGTTTGTTAATTTGTACGGGACCTGTTGGCTACGCGATTAACCTGTGGCTTGAGAAACCGCGACTCAGGGGCATCTAAGCCGTCATAATCACCTGGGGATCGCACCTATCCTGAGCCACACCAACCCTTAACATGGTTGGATTTTTTGTCCCCGTAGGTTTTGAACCGGTGACTTTAACAACACGGAGTGGCTTATCAACACACTCCGTCACCGACTGTCCTACACCTCGGGGACTGTGTTGCTTGGTTGTTGAGGACTAGTTGTGGGTATATTTCTTTGGGTCAAGTGCTCAACGATGGAATTCATCGAACGTATGGATGATTTAGGCCTTTTATCTTGTCTTTCTAGCACATTTGTTAATATAACATACTTGAGAATATAGTTGATATTTGCAATCATTTCCGTCTATTATGGTTTTCCCCTAGCCATAGAGAGTTTTTCCTTGTAACAATTGTGAATTAACATGCTCACTAATTTGAAATGTTGTATGAAAATGATAAATGTTGAGGATCTAGAAAAGTACCAAGCTATCAGGGAAAGGAATAATGTTATGATGGAGGAGCTAAATGACAACGACATGGAATGAAGAAATTCCAATGGAATTGTTGCATCTAGAGTTATGGAATCCGCAAATCTGAAACTTTCCGGCTGAGTGCATTGGAGCTCTGTAGAGAAGTGGAACAACCTAAGGGACTACATGGCAGAGAAAGGTGTTTTCTTCTTTGGGTTGTGCAAGATTGAGAGTGAAGGAGAGCTTGTTGGTTGGAACTGCTACCAGGGATATAAATTTTGAAGATCATTATACATGTTTTGGGTTAGAATGCCTATGTATACATGTTTAATTTTAGGCCAGAGTGTCTATGTGTATAAGATTGAGATGGATTTCCTATGTGGATTAAGGCCAGAGGGCCTAGATTTGTAATGTTAATAACATTGGAATGTTGTTGTGCACTGAGAACAGTGCCAAAATCAGGGGAGGGGGATGTAACATCCTGGTTTTATCCCTTGTGAACTAAGAATGTATTATGTAATTATGACTTAGGATGGTGAGCCAACAAATTTGAAAAGGGACCAGAGTGCCTACGAAATGTAATACTTCATATAAATTAATAAAATACACTGTTGGTTGCAAGATGGACAATGAAAAAATATATAGGGGGCTATGATTCCACGAGAGAGGGGGCTTGGGGGGCTAAGTATTATTATTATTATTATTATTATTTTATTTACCCATAATTGATTTTATGAAGAAGAGGGGTTACATGAGCTTCTTGGGAGGGATACCATGTGGATCTTGTCTTCATGTAATTATAAAAACATCCCTTGGGGGTTGTTTTTGGGTCTTCTTCTCCTTGGTTCTTCTTCTGTTCTTATTCTCCTTCCTTTTTCCTCACTCATTCTGTCTATTTCATGTGCTCTTGGGTTGAGCATGGAAACAAATGGATGGAAGAGGAGATCCATTGCTAAATGGTTGTAATATAATTTACTGATCATTCCAAGAGGGAATGGATGCCCATGTGCATGAGGTTGATGCCAGTTTGGATAAAACTGTTCATAGTTGAGAATCCTTGGAGATACAATAGGAAGATTTCTTGAACAGTATCATTGGATACCTAGAGAGAAGTGGGACACCCTAAGAGATTGCATGACAGAGAAATTTGTTCATTTCTTTGGGTTGTGCGGGCTGATGGGGAAATAGAGCTAGAAATTCAGATTTGTTGTGAGGTTGGGAAAACTAAGAGATGGTTAGAAAATTGTTGTATGTTTTTAGATTTGTCCTAGGACCTATCCTTGTGGCTTCATAGCCCTAGATTGAGGGTGACCTGTTGTTCAAAGTAAATGAACAATAGTGTCTATGGTTGGGAGGAATGTCCTTTGTCTACAGTCAGTTGGTGAATGTTTACTTGAAAGATAAGTTCTCTTTGTATTTTATGTATAATTTTATTCCATTGTGTATTTAATTATCTATAAGATATGTATTTTAATGTTCATGTCTTCTGGTTATTTGTTGTGCATGACACATTGTTTACTTATTTATGTTGAAGCATGGATCTTGTCTTATGCATTTGATTTTCATGCCTCTAACATTAATGAGAAGTCCTTTGAATTTGATATAAGTTCAGAGAAATGTGTCTTGGGACTGCAGCGTGCCCTGCCTACTAGTGGTTGTGTGTGTTGCAACCATTTTAAGTAGTGTATCATGGTTTGTGAATGGATGGGTACATTACATGATACTTTCAAGATTCTGGGCTTTGTTACCCTACCCATATGGTGGACCAAACTTATGATTGCTCACCTGTGCATTGGTTATATCATGGTGGATCTAGTTTCTTAACATAGGTAGCCACATAAATTACTTGCAGGGGTTATTCTACAGGTACCCTGAGTCAGATAAGGGTCGAAAAGAACACAACCTTTATGGAGGATTACCTCTCTGGGGGGATGTGACCCACTATGTTGTTAAGCCCACAAGGGACCTTATAACTATTTCTAATACCTCCAATCTTTTGAATGGAGTCTCAAGCCCCTATTTGGAAAGGCATACCTACTTTAGTGATGGAGGCCCCTTTTTAGCTACTATATCTTGTTTGTGTGCATTTGGAATTTTTGTTTTATTTTCGTGTGTTCTCTTATTGTTAGTTGGCCCTAGAATTTGGTTTCATATCTCAATTATTAAGTCATCGTGGAGAAATACCAACCTCCATGTAGGTCTCATTGTTTGTTGAAGTTACCACCGCATTTTAATTCTTTACTGAAGTTTCCTTCTAAAAGGCATAAAGTTAATAGTCGTGGTACATATATCTCCACCTCCTAGACTTGTGATTATCTAATTATGGGTACTGAGTCGAGTCTGAATGACACGGGGAGTCCCTCGAATCCTATACATTTTGTGGTTAGTGGGATTCCTTCAACTCCTTTAGTCGTAATGGCTGTATTACTAGAGGTTCATGTTCTTACTCTTACCCAACATGTGGTTTCTACTCGACCCCTAATAATGAACCCTTTCGAGTCTCTTTTTGGTACACCAGGATATAATTCTCATCCCATACCTTCAGTCTCTAACCATTTTTCTTTTGGTATGCCCAATATGACGTTACAAATTTCATCCTCCGTTCCAATGACTAATGCATGCAAGTTTTAAACTTGTGAAGTACAACAATGCATATAGATTCTTAAGCAAAACAAAAATTAATCAATGGGTCATTCACATAGTACACAGAGATTTATACCGGAAACCCTCAACTGAGAAAACCTTTATTACTTCATTATATCGAATTTCACCATTCACCATACAATATATACAATTTTCTTAGGTATTCCTTAGATACCAAAACCCTAATCCCATAATTTGAGATTAATTTAGAAAACCACTAAAAATAGAAAAATCCGCTAAACATAGCAAAAATAGGCGAAAAAAAATATTTTGGGGGCACTGCCCCAGGCTACCGCCCGTTGCCGAACGCTGCGCGTAACCAGGGGGGGAATACCTGTCTCCCCCTATGACCCCCCTAGGAAGCGCCCAATGCACACGACACAAAAAGCACCACTACGAGGGATCGTTAGACGCAGTTGTCGAATTTGACACGCCCACACATAGACATGAAAATAATATAACACATACACAACATTATCCCACTTGTTGTTTTCTTTGCATCCAGGGGTCCACAGGATTATATATAGTCAACAATCCAGGGCATCAATGCCCATTGTTACTCTACACCAAGAGATTTGTTTTGTGCTCACAGACTTTGTCAATGAATATGCGACATTCTTCAAAGTGTCAACCTTTTCCAGTAACACCTTCTTTTCCTCAACCATGTCTCTCACAAATTGATAATGAACATTAATATGATATGTATTTGAATGATAAGCTAGGTTCTTTGCCAGGAAGATTGCACTCTGACTTCCACAATCTAATCTCACTGCTTGTTGTACCAACCCATTTCCCGAACAAAATATCTGTAACCATACTTCTTCCTTGCTTGCATGAGTGGCTGCCATGTATTTAACTTCTATAGTTAAGAGTGCCACTACAACCTGTATTTTGCTCATCCAACTGATTTCTCCTCCAAATAGGTTAAAAACATACCCACTTGTATATCTTCTGTGATCTAGATCTCCATCCCAGTCTGCATCAACAAAGCCATGTATGTCCACCACTCTATCCAATCCTAGTCTTCCTTGGTAGCACAATCCATAATTAGTAGTGCCACACAAATACCTAAAGACCCTCTTTACTGCTATCCAATGCTCCTTCCCTGGTTTTGACATATACCTGCTCAAAACTCCCACTTCATGTGCAATGTCCAGTCTAGTACAGACCATTGCATACATCAAATTGCCAACTGCACTGGCATACAGAACATGGGACATGTCCTCTTCTTCTTCCTATGTCTTAGGACACTGATCTACAAATAAATTTACACCTATAGGAATAAGAACCTTGTCCAGTTTACTTCCATCCATATTAAACCTCTGTAATATCATCTCAACATATTTTCTCTTATTCAATCAGAGTTTCCTGTTAGCATGATCTCTTTTAATTTCCATTCCCAGAATGAAGTTAGCATCACCGAGATCCTTCATGTCAAATTTGGAGGATAGTTGTGATTTCACCTCCTTGATAACATCCATGTTATTTCCTACCAACAACATGTCATCAACATACAACACTACATAAATGAAGTG
>ML777907.1:652659-695795 GCA_009831015.1 Picea engelmannii | reverse complement strand
AGGAATCATACAATAAAACACAACAAGCTTTATAGGAAAGAATCATATTACTGTATCATATTAAATGTGAAAGAGAGATTATAACCATTGCCTTGATGTCGTAAGGTCCCTTCCAACTGTCCTTCGTTCCCCACACACTTCTTTCTCCAAAGATTCTGAAACCATAGATCTGATGGCTACTCACAATCTATCTTGACAAAAAAAATCTCAAAGTCACTCCAACCAAGCTGATAATTCCAAGCCAATCAAGAACAAGCTCATGAACCAACAAAGCTAACCCAAGCTAACTTTCTCCATGATAACTCCTCTCCTTTTATAATTTGAAGAGGATAAGGTGAGGAGGTTAGGATGATCCCACTAAATCATGAAAGCGAGTAAGATCCAAACCATTTGGATGCCACCTCACCATAGAAGTTTCGCCTTCTAGAAGATTTGAGAAAACGCTCATTTTTCCCACGTGCAGGAATTCTCACACCCTAGCTATAGAGCAACCTGCGAACACCTCGCACCCTAGCTATAGTGCAACCTGCGAGAATGGGTCATTCTCGCACCCTGCCTATATAGCAACCTGCGAACTTCCCTTTTTATAAGGTTTTTACATAGGAAAATGCAACTTCTTTTCTCAGGAAAAGTTCTTCTCCCTTCTCTCTTTAGGAACTCAGGCCACTGACCCCTCTGAAGGCAATAGATAGGTTTACATCATTAACGATCATAGGGATGAAGAAAATAATGTGTAACAGAGATCCTCTTGGAACCAAAGCTTCAGACACTAAGATATATCTAATGACATAGTTAAAACAACATGATGATAAAATCTACATCAAAATTCTATTGTAACAGCCCGACTGGATCCTCCAATTCTGATCTACTCAGTATAGGAGGGGTAACAAATAACATGGGAAACTGATTAAAACTGGTGAAAATATTGCCGTGATCAAACCTACATCACAACAACATCACAACCCTCAACTGGATCCTCCAATTCTGAGTGTCTTAACACAACGTTGACAAAGATATGGAAAGAAGTTGACTTTCATTAAACAAGAAGTCTCAAACACAAATACATAATCGAAGGAACCAATGCTTCATCAAAACTTTACATTATGGGAGCCTAACTCAACCATCAACACTTACAAAAATATCAAAATTGAGTCTTTATACTCAAAACAAAAATCAAAGAAGCATAATTGAGAAGTTGCATTGAAGGCATTACATGTGCATGCTTCTTGTCGGATTGTGCATATAGTCTCTGACTAGACGTGAACTTTGATAAGACAAAAGAAGACTTTAGAACAGTCCTTCTGATGAGCTGACTATCTGGCGATCCTTCCTGCACTTTCTACTTATGGCAGAAACAATGTTCAACCACTGCGAACCACCTTCATAACTTATTCATTGGGATCGGGGAAGGCTCAATTCAGATCTGCACCTGTAAGACATGGTAGCCTCAACATTCATCATCTGGATCTAAACTGGATGCTTACAGGGAAGCTTGACAGTAGACGTGGCTACTGGTGAAGTGATTGGCACACTTAGTATGGAGTAGAATATAAGAGATGGTTAGGTGGACAAATTTGGATGGATGAGGGGATTGAGGATAGTGTGGGGCCACACAAGCGGGGCTGAGGTGTAATGGGATGGAGGTGATGTGGAGCAAGGTGGCACAGGTGGTGGGAGATGAGAAAGGGATAGGTACCGGAGGGACGGTGGGTGGAAGACAGATGAAGGGAGGAGATGTGATGAGGAGCGACCACTTTTGGGCCCGAGATAGGAAATTATGTGCACATGCTCATATCGGGGCTACGAAAAGCGGTTTGGGACTTCCCCACTTTTGTCCTCGATGTGTGTCTTTGGCTGACATGTAGCACCTTTAGAAACCATGGCTATTTTTCTCGGCCTGCTCTATCCTTTTCATCTTGTGTTCACGTTGAGGCCCCGGTATGGACCTCGATCGTCGATCTTGGGCACTTAGCTCTTGACCACATAGATTTGCATGCACCTTATCATGTCACACCAAAATGCCACATTGCACCTTTGACTTAGGATATAAGCCAAATTGTGGGTTTTTGCCTGCTTTTTTTAATTATTTCTCCAAGGGGCCAAATTCTGAGGAAAACACCCCACCTTTACAAATAAATGTGATAACATTAGGCTCCATGGGGGATGGCTTTGTCCCTGTGAGATTCCAAGAAGTCATCTGCAGTTTCAGTGCCTCACTGTTGGTCTATGGAGTCACCTATAAAATCGATAAAAAAGAAAAAAAATATTTACAAAAACATGAGAGCCACTTGTGACTCAAATAAATATCTTCTTGAGAAAATGCCCATTTACAAGGCCACCAAAAACTTGATCTCCCTCCAAATTCTGCAACCTGTATGTATTATTTGGATATATCTTAGATATTTTGAAGGGCTCGATCCATAGGGCTTCAAACTTTTTGTTCTTTCCTTTGTCTTGCTTTGGCATGTCCCATTTGAGAACCAGATCTACCTGCTGGAAATCGTCTTTTCTCGCCTTTCTATCAAAGGATTTCTATTATTGGGTAAATCGGTAGATGCAGACATGAATTGATCCCCCTAGATCCACCTGGAGCTATAAAAAAATGAAACAGAACAAGATGCTTTCCCTAAGTTGCAATAATTGAGTTTACTATCCAAAGAGGAATAGGTAACATACCTTATGAATCGCTTCCTTATATCTTTGTTGTCCCTTCTTCACTCTAGTTCTCTTGTAGAATCAAATCTGTGACAACACAAACCATCTAATGTGAAAGCATCAATAGTAGAATTCAATGACAACCTAAACATGTGATCAAGGAATCATGTAATAAAACACTAATCATTTTATGGGAAAGAGACGTGCCACCATATTATATTAATGAAAAGTAGAAGATACAACCGAATTGCCTTGATGTTGCAAGTTCCCTTTTAGTGGTCCTTTGTTCTAACACACACATGCACTTTCTCTGAAAATTGCATGAAGATAATCCACAAAATCTTGATGGACAAATGGAGGCCTCAAGCATCAGGAAGAGCAGGATTCTTCGCACAGTCTTCAACCGATTCTTTCATCAATTATCTGCTTAATCTTACTTCTTCTTGCTTAACCTTTTCCATGAGAATCCCATGTTTATATAGGAGAAGTTGAAGTGGTTAAAAGGATGAGGATGATCCCACCAAATCAGAGAAACCAGTAGGATCAAAAACACACAGACGTCACGTCCGATTCTAGAAGATTCCCCTTCTAGAAACTTAGTGAAACCTCTTTCCTCTTTTAGCTTTGGAACACCGCCGCAACTCACCTATGTAGCAACCTGCAAAAATCCCATGGGCCAACCATAGAGCATCTTGTGGAAATGATATATTTTCTCACTGTGTAGTATGAGCAGCCTACGGACCCTTTCTAAAAAGCAGCCTTTGTAGAGGAGGAAATAAGTTGCTTTTCTTAGGAAAAACCTCATGTTAGGAGCCTGGACACATTTAAGTGATATCATCATTAGAATGACCAAAATAATGTGTAACAAAATACCCCCGAAAGTATGAGGATGGAACTTGTGACAACCAAAATACTTTGTAAAAATGTGTGTGTGTGTCTCGGGAAAAAGGAATGCACCAATTGGGAACCTGCAAACAGTCAAGCATTCGCACAATATTATACCATGTATGAAGTAGGAATTCCCATGTTCAGACTATAAATGATTGAAATCATAAGTATAAGTCATGGCCACCAATTATACACTGTGGATCCATGTCATCAGGATTCTACATAGCCACCAAGAATACATTGTGGATCTATGTATTTGAAAACTCACACACAGACATAGCCATGAGACATACAAAGTGGATCTATGTGTCAATTCAAATCACAAATACTCCATCGCAACCTGGACAAAAAATGATGAAGTCTAGATTCTTCAAACCCGTCGTCTGTTACTATGTATCTAGCCATGTGATTACAAGTGTTGAAGTCGAACATGGTTAGAAACCACTCTATTACAGGTCATTAATGAAAATCATTAACAAGTGCGAGGGAAATCACCATTAATGTCAATGACCCCCAAGGTACGATAGTACAAACAAAGGAGTGTGAATAGATGAGTTGAGTTCAAACACTCGATGGAATCTCTTGATCAGGAATCAATGATGTAAATCCACTGTTGAGAGTGAAGAAACCTGCCATTGAGGCATGCAGGCTCCAAGGCACTAAATAGTTTCTAAGTCTTGTTCCAGGATAATGAGTTGAAGTCGACAGGAAAAGACTCATCATAGGAGGGCCTTGATGTATCCCCCATCAAATGAAATGAAACAAGTAATAGATTTAGGGTAAAGAAAAGTATGAATATGATTTGGAATAGACACAAGGAAGGCCGACATGATAGGAATTGACATTTATAGATGGCTGACTCAATAGAGGGCATGGTTGAACTTCTCTTGAACATATGGATGGCATGACACTAGGCTTGGCAGCATTGACCCAAAGATGACCCAAGATATGAACTTGCAGAAAGTCAAAAGAGAGGCAAATGGATTTCCCAATCCAGATTCAAATGATAAAGGGGGTGCCATGTTCAAGAGCGACACTTACTACCATTAACAAAAATATAGAGACACATCTCTTTCCCAAATTCCCCCCCACCATTTCTGGTGATTACCTCCTTATTTTTACACAAGCTTGAGGAGGATAACACATGGTTGTGGATGTAAGATCATCCTTCGAATGAGTCCCTCAGAGTATTTTTAAAGAACCACAAGAAGGAGTGGTTCAGTCCTGTATGGGTCTATCGATGTTTTTTTAATGAGTCCAAAGATAGAAAAATCGAAGGTTTTTCATGTTTATAGAGTCTGGAAAAACACTTAAAAGAGAACTCTCTCAGTTCCTTTTTCGTAAAATAGTTCGACATGACCGAAAAATTGATAAAATATCATTTGCCGAATGTTTTATTCAAATACTTTTATGAGCGTGAACATAACAAAGTCGCTCAACAATCTTTTCGTTTTTAAGGAGTGTGAAAAGAGCTTAAAGATCACTTCGTAAGTTTCGTTATTTTTGTTTTACCATGATGAGTACGAAAAGACGACAAAAGTATACTCAGTTACGTTCTCATTTCCGAGCACGAGAACCAACAAAGACTAAGCTCGAGGTTTTTCTAAAAAACCCTAAAAAGTAGGCGTGTATGCGACAAAAAAGACAAACAAATCACAAAACATTGTCCATACTTCATTGTTTGGAACCCTAGTCTACCTATCTGCGAGAAACAACACTCACAAGACCATTAGGTTTTTGGGAAAATATATTCAACTAATATAAAATATATTTAGAAAAAGTAAAAAATGAGATAAATAGGGATAAGAGCTCATTTTCACTATTTCATTTGTATTTGACCAAAAACTTTGTCCAAAACCCCTTTTTCACCTTGTATTTCGACGGTCGATTGCAGAGAGCTCGAGCAATCATTCAATGAATGGTATTCTTCATTTTAATTGGTTTAAAATTCATTTTAATCAAGATTGAAAGATGAATTTTTGGGTGAATTTTTGGACCATAGGCATGCGCTGGGGTCGCCGCAAGTGCCCTATATCGAGGCTTGTGGAAATCAAGGATTTCCCCAGGTGCCTAACGGTTCACTTACGGAAACCCCACTCTGTAACCAAAGCACTGTTGTGGCGGTGTAAAACCCAAAATAAAAAGATACGGTGGACCAAAAAGAATTCTGAATTATGATAATAAAAGGTGTTAACCTATTTCTTTCATCTCCATGCAGGTATTTTGATTGGAAAGATGTTGGAGTGGAAAGAAAGAGAGAATGAATACGATGATGTAATGGATTTAAATGATCTAGGCACCATAAATTCCCTACGACAGTGTGGTCTATTCAAATTCTTCAAGATCTAGGGCATGAGAGCCCAACTGAGACTGTTGGAATATTTAGTTTGTATGTGGGACATGGACCAACAAGTATTCCACGTGGGTGTTCATGTGCTCTCCCTAAACATTGAAGACATCTACTTCTTAACAAGGCTGTCCCATCGTGGGGTGAAAGTGACCTTAACAGGAGGTTGAGGTGGGGGTTTACCGATGAGTGAATACATCAGACTCTATTGTGAACCCGAGGTCGATCGACGCAAGGGTAAGGTGGCTATCAGAGGGGTTCGTGATATGACCTTGAGAACCATCCTTTTCATAATTGCATGGATGGCAAGGAGTGCTTCTCCAAACAAGGATCCGCAGAGCTATTTATAGTATGCGATAGAATGCATGGAACCACGTGTGTTTAACTGGTGTGATGGGCTTCTCTGTAGTATGAAGAGCCAGTTGACCAAGAGCAAGAACGGGGATCTAAAACAGTTTGGGTATGGATCCATTTTGGTATCTTTCTTCCTAGAAAGAGTCTGTCACTTTCGTTTATAGGTAGATTAGAATATACCAGTGCCACGATATCCACGGATGAAGCGGTGGTATGATCTCATGTCCCAACATGTGGCAGGCACCATTATTAGATATAATGACACATTTTTCGATTAGCTGGAGCCCTAGATCTTGCTGATCGATGACTATGCATATGTCAGGATGGATTTTTGCAATGATCCTAACTTAGTGCTACCTGAGGGTTTTCAGTGGGGGGAACTAGGTAAGAAATATATTTTGGTTTTATAGTGTTTTTTGTAAATTTTTCAAAATATTAAATATTTTTATGTGTTTTTCAATTCAATGACTAATAAAAAATATCCTAACCATACAGATGTAGGTCCATTTCTGGCCCCAGGTACATCCCCTGTCTAGAGGCGATGGGAAGAAATGGTAGTCACAGGATGGGATGTGGATGACTACGAAGCAATTGAACAAAATCTGGAGGGTTTGACTGCAGGGATCCCAGATATGTCGATTGGCGAGGTCCCGAGGCATTTCTAGTGCCATACTGTAGGTGTGGTTGGTCCATTGAGATGATTTCTCCATAGGGTAGCACGAGTAGTATTGTGTTACCGAGAGCAGCATCTATGATGCCATTTTTGTATAAGCTATGAGCTTCATTTTTGATATTTTGGTCTTCGGACGAAAAACAATATTTTTGTAAAAACTTTTGATCATTATATATATATATATATATACACACATGAGGCTTCTACCGACTTATTTTCCTTTGTATAATACATGTGATGTGTGATTGGATTTATAAATGTCTTATATGTCTTGTTAGTCTCCAGTTTTGACTATATTTTTGCCTATATCATGTCAAATATACCTCCATTTTCATATCTAGTATCATTTCCTTCTGGCCTTACCATGACACATTTGACATCCTTTTACAACTTGTTGGCAGCCATTTCGCATTTTATCCTTCCCTTATAAGCTGCCTACATAAGTGTTTTGGAACCCTTGATTCCCATTGCAATTATTTTGAATAAAACAACACTGACATTTGCACATTTGCACACCTGCCTTTTGTTCTCGTTTTCACGACTGCAAGCGTGAAAAATTTGATTTCGAAGTCACATCAATGGCATTAAAATCATCACTGGATCATTATGGTTACTCTTGTCTATGTGTTCATTGCATTTCCAATTCAATTATGGTCACACAGTTGGCAAGACACCAAAACCTTTACTCATGTGGCATTTTTTTGTTGTTAATATGATTTCATTTTTATGAGACTGTGATGATATTCTAATCATTGTGATTGAGTTCTTGATTCAATGGTGGTTTGATGTTCTATTGCTTTTGATTGAATTCAATGGTTTCATAACAACGCATTAACATGGTGATTAGACCTTTAATTCAATGGTTTCATACAAAGCATATGATTTATTATCGAATTCTTGGTGCTATATTCGAAACATTGTTTTGATTTTAAAACCATGCAAACACTATTGCTTGTGCAAATATTTGGGTCGACTAACCATAGTTTTCATTAATTGTTTGAATGACATTACTTTTAACACATTACAATAGTGATTTGAATCACCATATGCACCATCGATTGTACATTTGGATATGACTGTTTTGCATGGACTGTTTCGTTTCACCACCCTCGCACACTTAGGCATTAATGCCCGCCTTCTATCCTGGGTCACCTATGTTGGTTTTTGGGAAATCTGTGAGCTATCGATCCTGCGTATACCCTGACCAAACCCTTGTCCATTTACCCTACTCACTGTGTGTTCTGTTCTATGGAACCTGTGGTCCGCATAGAACCTAATGGCAGCCAAACACTCCTGCTATTCGACAATGCTCGTGAGGATTTGGAAAATAATGGTTGGTTAGTTTTTATCCAGAGATTTGAGGGTTTCAACCTTTCGATAGCCCAACAGTTCGCCCTCACGTTTGACGGATGCAGGGCTAAGGTTGGAGATATCAAACTCGAGATAAATGAGGAATTCCTCAGCTCAGCTACAGGCTTACCAACTAAAGGGTAAAGGTGGTTTAAGAACTCCAAAGTGGATGAGGTGTTGTGGCTGCTCCTATTCACATCGAGAAAGATTGTTAGTTGTGATAGAAGTATGCCTGTCATTTCCCTCAAACCCAGGTGGCATGATCTATTGGCAATTGTTAAGCAGTTTGTGACCTGCGAAGGTCGTTATGGTTTGATATTTTTGTATCATCTTCGGTTATTGATGAATTTTATAGACTACCCTCTGAACATGCCGCACTATATCCTATGTAGTCTGTACAAGATGTCCAAACGATTTAAGAGTGAGAAGGCTGATAGCATCCTTTTCCATCACTGCTTG
Organism: Picea engelmannii; assembly: GCA_009831015.1. Classification (NCBI taxonomy): domain Eukaryota; kingdom Viridiplantae; phylum Streptophyta; class Pinopsida; order Pinales; family Pinaceae; genus Picea; species Picea engelmannii. The sequence continues at coordinate 687,069 of ML777907.1, read as the reverse complement.
ATCAAACTCATTATTGTTCATCATTTGAGCCTTAGTGGTGACTGTTGGCAAGCCTTCCTATCAAGGAATGGCTTTACTACTCCCGAGTGTGTCCAAGTGGACAAGGTTGTTGTCACTGAAACCCTGGTTGTACCCACCATGCCATCTCCTACTCTCCTACCCCCTGTCAAACCCTCGAACTGCCCCAACTTTGACCTACCCAATACCATGGCCGACCCGTGCGCTAAATACAATACTAAGGCCGTCAAGAGGCCTGTAAGGAAGAAAGACAAAGGTGTTACTGGTGTCAATAGTAAGGTAAATAAAAATGCACGATGGATATCCAGATGTGCTAGGAACAAGCCCAAGCAAAACGTAGACCAAAATCCTATCGTTTTAAGCGAGGATTCAGACTCTGATATTGAACGTTTCCTAGCTGACGAATACCCTTATTCTCATGGCCTCTGCTCTATGGAACCCTATGAATATGTTTCCAGCTTACCTCCATGCCTCAAGAACGACCCTAAATTCCCAGGAATTAAGCTTCACAGTGACACCCCTGGTAACTTGAAAGAACCCTCGCCTATAATGCCAAGGCCCGATCAATCACCGTGTACTCAATGCAATTCCTGGCTTGAACATTACTACACAGATGTTCCCTTGTTGCAATCTAAGATTAAATCATTAGAGGAACGAGTTACTATGTTGTCAAAGGAGAACGACCGGCTACAAGCCAACGAGAAAAAGAAAAATACCACCGGTTCAATTGTCTTCAGAAATGTTGAGGTAGCAATGACCTTTGTGAATTCAAAGTTATCCTGATCAAATCATTTTCCTACTGCCCAGGTATGTATTTCAACATTGATCTTGTTTTATGAGTTGGTTTGAATTAGTATGACCGATTGGGTTTGCTTTTGATTAGTCCTGTTTGTTTGTTTAGAGTCAAAACGATTCTGTTATTTTTGGATTACTAAAAATGATTTCGTTATGAATCATGTACAGAAGATTTGTTTGCTAAAATCGAACACAGCTATGTTTTGATTGATACGATTTTATTGCTTTTAGATTAGTATAAACGATTGAATTGTTTCCGAGTTAGTTTGATTCGATTCTGTTTGGTTTGATTTTGAAACGATTCTGTATGTTTGAATTAGCATAGTCTTTTATGTATGCGATGCATTAATATCAAATATTGGTTTGATAAATACAATGTAATCTATTGATTCAAAAAAACGACTCTGTTAGTTTTGGATTTAAAAACAATTTTGTTAAGTTCTGAGTCGACATAAACTATTGCATTTGTATTGAATATGAATGATTTGCTTGATCGGTTATAGTCTTTTTGAATTGAGATTGATTCAAAAATGATTTCGTTGGTTTCGAATTATTCTGTCTGCTCCGAATTGGCAATAAAAAGTGTTTTGCATATATCCCTGTCATCATTCGATTAATTGACCACGATTTCGTTTATTTCAATTAGCATAAAGATTTAGTTACTTCTGGCATGAACGATTTGCTTTGTGTTGAATTAATAATTAAAGATTTGTTTAATAGGTCGAATATATTTCTGTAGTTCTGGATTGATTTAAAACGGTTCTGTTTTCAAATTAGACCAGCTATAGAATCACAAGATTCTGTAGCTAGTCTTAAAATTTTGATTTCTGTTAATTTTACAAATAAAACATTATCTAAACTTATGTATTCTTGTCCACTTTCAGGTGCATACGAATTTCAAATGGCAAACTGGACATGCTGTGGCAGTTTAGAACATGTTTTTTTTGTTTCAAGTTGTTAGTCATAGGCAGAAATAGAGACTTGGGAGATTTGTTCCCAGATTTTTTGTAAACTGTTTTTGATAATTCCCATAGGGATGTTTTACCCTGTGGCCTTTAAATACTTTTTATTTTTTGTAATGAACCCATCACTGTTGGGAGAACAAAGACAATGGACTTATGAGGATACAAACTGGGATGAAAGTAGATGTTTTGTAACAGCTTTAGCTTTCAATATATCAAACGTTTATTTCAAGTTTTCTTCATATTAGTTTGCAATCAATTATCGACTACTTTAGCTATCATAATTCGTTGCAGGTTGATGTGATTTGGTTGATGTGATTTGGTTGATGTGTTGTCCATATCTGATGTCTCTTATTTTAAAGTACAGTAATTACTTTGTTTCAATTTAATGAATTAAAGGTTTATCTTCTTCGTTAAATGAATCATTTCGTACAAATCTTCGCATATGGGTTTATCTAAATGTGATGATTTGCAAATTTTAAGATTGCTGTCATTTTATGTCTTGTTTGTCCTGTCATTTATATTCAAAGAGCACTGCTGCTTCCTGTTTACAAGAAGCCTGTGGAAAATCTGGTGCGGGTTTCCTCCCATCGAACAGCTGAATCAGATACTTTGCACGGGACAAATTGGAAAGTGTTACTTCAGGTTAGATCGTTATTTACAATTTGATAGATAATAAATTCGAGAATTTTCAGTAGTTTATATAGATGTATAGTTTAGTTTTATAGTACAGATTGTCATTTTAATTATTCAGCTTTGATAATTGTCATTTTATTTTTGTTTCATAAAATTATAAAATTCAAAAATAATAGATTTGTTGTCATAGGACAACTCACAAATGTTTTTTTTTCAGGTTTTCGATTTAAAATCTATGATATGTAAATATTGTACATTTGTAGTTGGGATATAATGCTGTTGATAATTGAACATTGAATTTCATAGAGTTATTGCTGTATAATATTAGACAATAGACTGTATATATTTATTTCAGATTTGTTTATTAGTTTGTTTTAATTGTTTTTTTTATTTAGATTAGTTCCTTTAGTTAGTTTCTTTCATTTTCCTAGGAATTAGATCGGCCAACGGAGCCGCTAAACCCATCGAGGTGGATCATCCCAAATGGCTTGGGTTATTTTGACAACCCCGGACCGGATCCACTCCTCCAGTTGACGAGGGTTCAATTTCGCCTGTCAACACAACTAAATGGGGCTATTCAAGGTATTCCTATGATTCAAGTTATTTTTAATGTATTTTGATATTTTAAACTAATGTTGATATTAACGTGACATGAGTTAGGTACTGTTCCTTTGAAACAGAACTTATCAGTACCAGGTACCGGCTCGAACTTAGTGGAGATGCCAAAGAAGATGGCAAAGACTTGCACGACATGGCCAGAGTGGACTGATAGTCCGATTCATATGATTGATTGAGTCATAACTCAATATGCTGACTTAGGGAAAGACTGTAGAACTGTTTTATTAAAATGCTTTATGATCCAAGCTTCTTGACACTGCGTGTCATGAAGTTGTGAAGTTCATTTTAACTGACTATGAGTCATTTTCAGATCTGAGATCCATTTAGATTAATGCACCTATGTTTAAAACTATTTTGGAGAGGATATATATAAACTGGGATCACTCTCAAGAAATGTTGGTTACAATATGCTATGTGATACGATTTCTGATAATACAATTTGCTATGTGTTATGTTATTTGTTGTTAAATGATTTGAGTTGTTTTATGAATTATGGAGTGTGAAGTATGAAATAATTTTTGTATGGAATGATCTGAGTAGCTCTGGTTTCGTTTTAGGGAGATTGCACCTCTTGGTTGGGTCTGCCAATAGGTTCAATTCGCCGTCTCTTTTCCACAGTAGAGTTAGTTTATTTTTAGTTTTAGAATCTGCATGTAAGTTAGTTTTGAGCTTGGAATTACTCTGTTAGATTCTTGCTTAGCCATTCTTCGGTTAGATCATTTTCAGTTTGATATTATCTCATAGATTGATGAACGTTGAATGCATTATTTATTTCTGTAGAACTTGAAGAATGAACCAAGTGCTTAACCTAGATTTTCTCTGTTTTTAGTTTTCAGTTTGATCATGATTTAAAGAGAATGCGAGTTTAGATTTACTCTATTTTGTTAGGATAGTTAGCTTATAGTCTGTTTTTAGTTTTCAGTTTGATCATGATTTAAAGAGAATGCGAGTTTAGATTTACTCTGTTCTGTTAGGATAATTAGCTTATAGTCAGATTAAAGGAAGCTTCTAGTACCTGTAGGGTAAATAGGACATTTATTTGTTTCACCTGTGGTTAGATTTAGGTTTTTGATGCTTAGATTAAAAGGTTTTTAAAAATGATCTCTCTTTTATGGTTTAGATATATATGATGATGATTAGATGTTTAAGCTAATGGTAGATGGTCTTTGGGAGATTACATCAGATCAAAAATAGAAGTACCTGTACTTAAACTCAGAACTGTTTTCATTTGATGAATTAGACAAGAGATGATTAGTTTCAAGATAATCATTAGGGTTCAGTGTCTAAGAGTAAGTTTGTGGTTTCTTCTCAGAATAACCTTTAGATAGGAATTAGAATCTTACCAACACATATAGTGTAGTAGCTCTAAGTTCACTTAGCCTGGTTTGACAATTCAGTGTTTTCAGGTAATTAAAAATCTTTAATATAACAACCTGACATGTATGTCTAACACATAATTAGCTAATGCATTAGTTAAAGTATTTAGACATCTAGGAATGTGTTGATACTCAATAAAATCAAAATAACATTGCAAGAGGTGAATTCGTAAATATACCTGTAACAAAGTAGGATTTCGAATAGCATAAACATTACTTAATTGTAGAACTATTAGCTGTGAATCAAGTCGTATAACTAGGTGACGAATCCCAAGTGAGATAACATCAATCAAAAATTCGATGACGACGCTATACTCTGCTATATTATTGGTTGCACGACTGAGGCAATGACCATGTAGACTGATAAGTTGTTCATGGATGCATAGATAGCCCATGCAACAGAAGCTAGGTTTTGAGTTCTATGACTAGAACCATCGGTGAAGCCAAGGTAGGTAACGAAGACTCCGACATCTGAAAACCAAGCACAATGCAAGATAAGTGGTTGAGGGTAGAAACCGAGTAATGAAAAAATACACAAACGTAGCACACAATAGTATGATACAGTAGAATACAAGAACTCATTCAAAGATAGTCTAAGCATAGTACTTCTTTATGTAAAGTCCATTTCTAGTTTCACTTAAAGGAATTCCATCATAGCCTACTAACTCGTAGGCTCCCTTCTCCAACACTCGTTTGATGATGTAAGGGCCTCACCACATAGCTTCAAATTTTTAGGCACCTAGCAAATCAAGATCTTGTTCATAGAGGAGAACCAGATCGCCCTCAGATAAAACACGTGGTTTGACATGTTTGTCGTATTGGGCCTTGGCATGTTTCTTTTGGGTTTCAATAACTAGGGTGGCATCTCGACGGGTTTCATCCAATTGCATAAGATACAACATACGTTCTTCTTCAACAGAGGTGTTTGGAAGAAGTTCAATGACTAGCTTTAACGATGAGATCTCACATTCAATCGATAAGACAACTTCTAAACCATACACTAATTGGAAAGGTGTAAACTCAATGGCAGACTTCACGGATGTCCGATAATCCCATAATGCTGAAATCAACATCGTGTGCCAACTCATTTTGTGAATTCCTATAATCCGTCGAAGCATGGTGATAAGAACCTTGTTGATTGCTTCAACTTGAGCATTGGCCTGTGGGTAGTAGGGGGTTGTGTTTTCACATCGAAGACCCAAATTTTTTGTGAGATCAGAAATCATGAAGTTCCTAAAGTGGCTACCATGATCAGTGATGATAAACTGTGGGATTCTAAATTATGCAATGATGTGATTGAATATGAATAGAGTTGCATTTTTTCCTGTCTTGTCAAATGTAGGCATCACTTCAGCCCATTTCGTGAAATAATCCATAGCTACGATAATGTATCCATACCCCCCAGCCAAGTGAGTGTTACAAGTCATGAAATTGATACCCCATTTAGTGAAAGGTCCAATAAAAACAATAGGGTGTAAAGGAGCGGGATGAGATCTTATCTTATGGTTGTATGTTTGGCAAGCGTGGCATTTCTATATGGTAGGTATACAATCTTTAAATAAAGAAGGCCAAAAGTGCCCAACTCGCAAGATATTTTGGGCAGTGGAATACCCGAACATATGACCACCACATGTTCGAGAGTGGCAGTCATTCAAATCTTTCTCAGCCTCATCGAAGGAGAGACAACGATGTAAGATAGTGTTAACACCTCAACGATAAAGATTTTCACCGATAATGATGTATTGAAGAGCTTGATAAAAGATGCGACGACAGACTGTACTAGAGAGGTTTGGCTGGAAAGTTTGAGTCTGGAGATAAATGATAATATATTCATATCAAGCATCATCATAACTGATAAGAAAAAGGGATTTGTTGGGTAAGGAATCCTCTACCACCTTTTCTGTCTCAGCGGAGGGAAGGTCACATATTAGTTCGGAAAACACCAAGGATTTATTGAACTTAGAGCGTTCTAATTCTAAGTCAAACTCCTGGAGAATCACTATCCATTTGGAGTATTTCCCCCCTAGAAATTGATGGGTAAGAATGTGCTGCATAGGGTTGCAATCTAAAATTACAATGGTCTTGCGTAATAGAATATAGTGACGAAAACGTTGGATAGATTGAACAACTTCCAAGGCCAATTTTTCAACATGTAAGTACTTGGCTTCGGTAGTTGTGGGACTCCGACTCAAATAATAAATGACATGTTCATTGTGTAAATCGTCTTCTTGAACTAGAACCATGGTGATGGTCGAGTTTGAAGCAGCGAGATAAAGGAAATAATATCAACTATAATCGAGCGGGAAAAGTAGTGGGGTATGGGTTAAAGTGAATTTCAAAGAGTCAAAGTATTTGTTGGCAGTGGTGTCCCATACAAATGTAGAGCCTTTCTTTAATAGTTGAGTAAATCTGAGTGTTAACTCAACATAGTTTCAGATAAAATGACGTAGAAAGTTTGCCTTCCCTTGCAAACTTTGTAGCTGGCGAAGTGAGAAAGGAGGAGGGAGATTGAGGATCCCCTCGACCTTCAAAGGATCTACCCTAATCCCCTGACCTGACAAAATAAATCCTAGGAGTGAGATGGACTCCACACAAAATACACATTTATGTGGGTTTAAGCGTATCTGATAGAACCGACAACGAAGGAAAATGGCTCGGAGTTGGGCTGGATGATCACTACAATGCATGGAATGCATTGGTAGGTAATCTAAATATGGTTGTACAATGTTCTTAATATCATGGAAAGCATAAAACATAGCACATTGAAACGTTGCATTGAAGTTCTTCAAACCGAAGGGCAGTTTCCGATAGGCAAAAGTGCCCCAAGGACAAATGAAAGCAGTTTTGTGTTGATCCATGGGTAAGATATTGATTTGATTATATTTGGAGAAACCCTCCATGAGGGAGAAGATTTCAATTTCGGCACAATCTTTGACGATTTTGTCAACGAAAGGGGTAGGAAAGTTGTTACATCCTTTCCCCCTTATTTCTCCATGCCAATTCTGACAAACACATTTTTTATGAAAATCCATCTATATCCTCTGGATTTCCACCCAGAGGGAGTCAGTTTCACACTATGGAAAACCCCCAGCCTAAAGCTCCTCCAACTAGGGGAAACATTTATAACCATCACTATGTCGCCCTTGCAAGTATGGCATCCATTCAACCTCTTATGAATTATTTTGGAGGAATATATTACCCTACCAGATAGGTCAATGGTATATACCATAACCTTGGATGGCCTGTAATCCCTTAACACCAATATTTCCCGAGAGCATGGGCTCAGACGCCGCAACACTAACTCCCTATTTTGTCCATGCTTAATCTTCCATATTTTTCGAGATTACTAAATGACCCGGTGCATCACTATATGTCATTCCCCCCCATCCCCACCAAGCTTCCTTCGGACATTCCAAAATTTGAGGGAAAGACTAGAGAGGATCCAAGTGATCATGTTACTAATTTTCATCTTTGGTTCTGATCCAATTCCATTAATGATGATTCTATTCATTTGAGACTATTTCAACGCACCCTCACAGGGGTTTCTGTTAAATGGTACATTTATCTACAAGGGGGAACATATAGAAACTTTAATTAGATGATTTTGGTCTTTCTCAACCACTTCCAATTATCAGTTCGTTATGATGTCGACATAGAACTTTTTTCGTCCTTCCTCCAAGATAAGGCGAAAAATATATTGGACCATATCCAAGAGTGGCATAGATGGAAGAGGTTTATTAAAGACTACATTCCTCCATAGTTTCTATTGGAGTGGTTCCTTAAGTCCTTATTGCCTTATATTTCGAAGGATGTTTCTACATTCGGAGTAACATCCGAGGAAGAATATATTTTCAAATCCCAACAACTTTACCTCATATATACTTAGTCTAGGATGTTGTATGAAATTCTTCCTAACAAACCCTGATAGAATTATGACCGTAGAGAAAATCCTAGGCCTCATGCCAATGGCATTTATAGGCTCTGCAAATGCTAAGTCTATAGACTTGGTGAAGAACCATTTTGAAGGATTTATCTCTAATCCATCTTGTAGTAGGACAAGCTTCAACTTCTTCCTCCACTCGCACTGAGTCAATGGATGTGCATTTTGTATAGTCGTTGGCCAACCCAAATGGTAACTAGAAACCAGGAGGAAATAGAAATAAAGGAAGAGGTGATAATCACAAGGGTGGGAAAAATAATAAGAAATTCAAGGATGACGCTAACAATGATAGATCGAATAAAAAATGCCAGTGAGGGGAAGAAAAAAAAATGGAAGATGAAGTTTCCTTGTAAAATTTGTAAAGATGATCACCTTACCCACCTATGCCCCAAAATCGAGGAATCCTCAAGGCTCTTATCACAACTTCCCACTGTGTTGACCAATCCATTTCCACATAATCAAGACATGCCTTTAGGGTCCTCCAACACTGGAAATGTCTCGAGCGTGATTACAAACCCCTAGACACATGAAGGTGAACGTCTATGTGTTAATATGGTCAAGTCTTAGATTGATGTAGCCACTCGATCTTGTGATTACGGTTCTTCATAGATTGTTACAGGTTTAGATTATCCCCCTCCTCTAGAAACATCCTTGTAGATATAAAATATAGAGCCTCTTCCTCATATTCCGAAAGGAGCACTGAAATGATCTGCCCACAGTCTTAATTCCAGATCTACCCAAAACTATTCGATTATTGAATATTTGGGTCAAATCCCTTGTGTGATGTTGACTTTGGAGGTGCTCCAAACGTTTTCTTCACAAATAAGCACCTTTTTATATTCTCTATAAGCTATAGACCTGTGTGGATCAAAGGTTATTAAGTTCGACGTCATGGATGTTGTTGTTGCAATTATTTGCATAATATATTACCAAACATAAATTATCAACCAGGATTCATAATCAGTAGAGTTGATGCACTATATGTGCTGATAACAGATAGGTTCCTATGTATGATGAGTATAGCTCAATCAAGAAACAATCAATAACAAGATTCTTTGTTTTTACACCTTTTAAAATAACAATCTCCACTCATTTCAAAATTCAGAAAGAAAAACTTGCAAACAAAATCTTAACAATCATGCATTCAGAAGATCTTGCTCAGATAATGACTTATCCATTTACAAGTTCATGACATGGAAATATGGACTCTGACTTAGTTATCTATAGCTACTATCCTTAACAATAACTAACAAGCAAATTTGGGCACACTTCAACAATAGTAGAAGATAAAGCTCATATTAAAATGCTCAAGAAAACACTCAATTGAAAAGGCTCTTGCTCACATAACAAATCTATTCATTATAGGCTCGCGAAAAGAAGATATGAAATCAGATCTTGTTCCCTATAGCAATTGAAAATGATAATCAACAATTCACTCTTAAACAAAAAGAAATCATAACTCTATTCACTCCAATCAAACCTGTGTAGTACACAAAATTGTCAATATAATTGAGTGGCTTCATTCTATAGTGCATGAAGGTGAGAGATGAAGTCTGATCTCATTTCCTATAATAACTCACTTCAAACTTCCAAGAAATTCTTAACTAATTCTGCAGACTCTTCAAAATCAATTGATGCATCACAAACATAAATTTAATACAATCTTGCAATTCTGGAAATTACTTCGTTTCTATAGAGGAAACATATTTTTTAATGAGATGTTCCATTTCATGGCTTATGTAATGTGAATTATGGGCTCCCAACTGTTCCCGTTATTCCACACTTTGCAATCAATTCTAATAGTGAAAAGAAAAATGAAATCGAAACAACAAGTACAGAAAACAAAAATCTATGCTAATAATTTACAATGAGCTTACCAAGATGGATTAGTTGGCCCTTGCCGATGCTAACATGGAAGATTTCAGATCAGAAAATTCTAAATTCTAAGAGACACACAGGATCCTTGAATTCAAACTTCCATTGATCTTCAACAAATGAATTTACAAAAGGAGTTGGTTCAGAAATCCAATTTCTAGCATGCTAGTTTCTCTCCCTTGGCTTAGAGCCATCACTCAATTTATATGATTTTTACATTACAAATTTGGATCTAGACAATCCATCCAAATAAAAACCATTTTACATCAATGGAGGTTGATTATAACCAATTATCTAATCAAGGAAATGTATTTCCCACGAATCTGGGCATGATCCTGGAATTTATGGAAAATTGGAAAAGATTTAGGATGGATTGTTCCCCCTAAGATGGAGATCCACACGTGTGCGATATGGAGATTCTGTCCTATGAGTCCGTATGAAAACATGCAGATGTCTTTCTTTTTGAGTTTGAAATCCTATGCAGGAGTTATAACTATCTCCAAGATGCACATAAACTGAAGTTGTTTCCTGCTACCCTAAAAGATTCTGCATTACATTGGTTTATGAGTTTAGGAGAATACAGCATTAGATCTTGGGAAGATATGAAGGAAATTTTTTTAAAGAAGTATCAGGACTATTGTAGACCCAAGGATTCTCGAAATGATATTTTTAAAATGCAACAACAAGATGAAGAGAGCCTTGAGGATTTCTTAGAAAGATTTACATATACTCTTCAAAAATCTAAATATAATGATCTCCAAGAAGAAGCAATCAAGACTCTTTTCATAAAAGGGGTTTCAGATGAATATATTGACACTCTCAATTTAATGGCTTCAGGAGACATTTATCAAAAAGACTTTGAAGCAATCAGTGAACTATGTAGAACTTACTCGAGAAGTAGGGGGAAAACTGCAAAAAGTGTGAGAGAACCTGTCAACAAAAACACCAAAGTACCCACATCTGGTGGAGTTAGTAGAATTGAATTGGGAAACCTTTTGAAAAATTTTAAAACAAACATTTTAGGAACAATTGGCTCTCAATTAGACACTCTAAAGATTAAGAGAAAGTAGGAAGAGGAAAACCCTGTATTAAGCATATTCTGCCCAAAATGCAGAAAAAGGAATCCTTTATGAGAATGTCCTTTGGACAATGTTTCTGTATGTGCAATATGTACTGAAAATCATAAAACAGAAGATTGCCCATCCTTACTAGGATTGCAAGCCATATTAAAGGGAGGGGAAGCTCCAGGGACTCCATCTGCACCTAAGAGGCCTTGGCAACCTAGGAACTCAAATATGTATCAAGAACCATCCCCACAACCTTCCAGCTACTATCCACCCTTTTCTCAACAACAACAACATCCATGGAACTGGCCAAATTGGCCTCCGTAAAATGACCCTTCTCAACCTTGGTACTAGGGATGGAGAGACCCTCATTTTGGAAATAACCAATAGCAGCATGCGGTACCAATTCCCCGGAATCCATGTACTCAATATCCTCCAAACATACATCAGTTATTGCTTGGTTTTACTCCACCTCCTTTACCACCCATTCAACAAACTCCTCAGCAGCCTTAGAATCCACCTCGCCCCACCATATTGCCTGCTCAACCCATTCCAAATCCTAACAATAGACCACCTTTTCCACTCCATAATGTTGATTTTCAAAATTACCCAGCTTACACCATAAACCCCATTTCCATACAAGAAATACAGCTGAGATCTGGAAAAACTTTAAATAAAACTCAGCCTATAACAAGAACAACACCAAAGGTAATTATCCAAGAACATGAAGAAGAAACTATATATGATTTATCAAATGGGGCATCTTTGAAATATGTTATCATTCCAAAGCATAAAGCATCTGAATCACAGCGTAACATACAAACTCAGGTTCCCCAAACACCTCATTTTCCTAAAAGGTTGCTCATTGAAAAACCAATTGTTCAATCTGAGTTTGACATCATGAATGAACTAAGAAATGTTTGTGTTAAGATTCCATTGTTACAAGCGATCAAAGATGTTCCCATATATGCCAAAACCATCAAAGAAATCTGCATTAAGAAACCAGGTCGGAAACAGAAAGATCCACCCACGATACACCTAGTAGGCCAGTCATCGAATTGTATTTCTAAAGCGCCTAAAATTATGAAGTATGCCAACCCAGGAAACCCAATAGTTTCAGTGACTATTAACAATGTTCCTATTGGTAATACTTTAGTTGATCTAGGTGCAGCCATTAATATAATGACTATCAATACAGTTGAACTGTTGCAACTAAGTCAATTCCTTCACCCTACCCCTACAGTTCTTGAACTTGCTGACAGAACAACTATAAAACCTGATGGAGTCCTCGATGACATTCTTGTTACATTAGCTTCATGGGAATATCATGTCGACTTCATGATTATTCCTTCAAAGGACCCCACAAAAGGCCATCCAATCATTCTAGGGAGACCTTGGTTGGCCACGGCCAATGCTTTCATAGGATGTCATGGTGGGGATATGTTCATCTCAAATGGCATTTCTTCATAGAAACTTACTCTTTTTCCACCTGCTCAACTGGTTACAGAAGAATTATGGTAGCTAAAATTTCCCTATCATGAGAATGATGAGGGAGAATCTTTATTCTCTGTTGATGAGTTTCATGCACTACAAGAACCTACAGAGGATGATATTTTAAGCCAATTTCTTTCTGTGACAGAAAATGTTGAGTTCCCACAAACATATTTTCAATACGATCAAATTTTCAGAGAGGAATTTCAAGAATGAAGTGAGTTATTTTCCTCGTTTTCACCATCTATGGTTTTCAAAATTGATGAGCATATGGGGTCATATACCATTCCAGTAGAACTTAGCCCGGGCAAATGTCTATACATCAACTCTGAATTAAGTCTCAGCCAACAGGAACAGTTAACAAATATTTTGAAAGAACAGTCAGGGGCATTTGCATGGGAATACACTGATATGAGAGGAGTGCATCTTGACACCTGCATTCACCACATATATATCCAACTAGGGATAACCCCAGTAAGACAACCACAAAGGCGTATGAATCCAATCCTAAAAGATTTTGTGAAAGAAGAATTACAGAAATTATTAAACGTTGGATTCATTTATCCAATTTCTGACAACAAGTGGGTTTCACCTCTCGTTGTGGTACCTAAAAAAATGACAGGGAAATGGAGAATGTGTGTAGACTTTAGGGAGTTGAACAAGGCAACCCTGAAGGACTACTTTCCCTTTCCCTTTATAGATCAGGTTTTGGATACCTTGGCTGGAAAAAGATACTTTTCCTTTCTTGATGGATATAGTGGATACAATCAGATTCAAATTGCTCCTGAAGACCAGGACAAAACAACATTTACGTGTCCTTGGGGCACTTATGCTTATAAAGTGCTACCTTTTGGACTATTCAATGCTCCTGCTACATTTCAGAGAGCAGTCCTTGGGATCTTTGTTGACTTAATTCATGATTGTGTGGAAGTATACATGGACGATTTTAGTGTTTATGGTAACACTTTCGAAGAAGCCTTAAGTAATCTTGAGAAATTCTTGATTCATTGTCAGGAATCAAATTTATCCCTTAGTCATGAAAAATGGAAAATGCTATTAACTGAGGAAATAGTGTTGGGTCATCATTTGTCTGTAGAAGGAATTAAAGTTGATCCAGCCAAAATTGAAGTGACAGTTAAACTTTCCTCTCCGAAAACCCAAAAAGATGTGCGAAGTTTTTTGGGACATGCCGGATATTATCGTCGATTTATTGAAAACTTTACAAAGATAGCCAGCCCCATGTTTAAACTGTTAGCAAAAGATGCAGAATTTTGTTGGGATAACAATTGTCAGAATGCTTTTGAGAATTTCAAAGCAAGATTGTCCATGGAACCTATTCTAAGAGGACCAAATTGGTCTCTTCCTTTCCATATTTAAACTGATGCCTCAGACACTACTTTAGGAGGAGTGCTTGGACAAAAAGAAAACCAACAAAACTATGCAATTTACTTCACTAGCAAAAACCTTACTCCCCCTGAATTGAACTACACTGTAACAGAGAAGGAATTTTTAGTAGTAGTTCATGTCATTAACAAATTTTGTCATTACATCACTGGATATGAGGTTTTTGTACATATAGACCATTCTACTATCAGATTTTTGATGAACAAACCAGTTACTATTGGAAGAATCACACGATGGCTTTCGCTACTTCAAGAATTTAACATCACCATAGTTGATCGGCCAGGAAAAGAAAATGTAGTTGTGGATTTTCTTTCTCGTATTCCTCAAGATAGTACTGACATTCCAGTGAATGATAATTTCCCTGATGAACATCTGTTTGCAGTAGCTGTTAATACCCCTTGGTTTGCAGATACAACAAATTACTTAGCTACAGGAAGACTACCAGCTCATTTGTCACCACCACAAAAGAAAATAATTGTTCAGCAAAGTGCTTACTACTCTTGGCTAGGAAGTGATCTTTTCTATACAAGTCCTGATATGATCATTAGGAGATGTGTTCGGGAAGACGAGATTCCTGATATCCTTCAGGCCTATCATGATGGGCCATGTGGAGGACATTTCTCTGATAAGAGAACGACATATAAAGTCTTACAATCAGGATACTATTGGCCGACACTGTTTAAGGATGCAACAAAATATGTGAGAATCTGCGATAGTTTTCAAAGGATGGGAAGACCTACCGTAGAAGACGAGATTCCCTTATGACCACAGGTTTTGATTGAACCATTTGATAAATGGGCACTTGATTTTGTAGGACCGATTTCCCCAATGTCGAGGAAGAAGAAGTACATATTGGTTTGTACAGATTTTGTGACCAAGTGGGTCGAGGAAAAATCCTTATATCAAGCAATTGAGAAATCAGTAGTTGAATTTATTTATGAAGATATCTTTACCCACTTCAGTGTTCCACAGGAGATTGTTACTGATCAAGGTGCCCAATTTACTTCTAAGTTGATGAAAGAACTCACAGCTAAATATGGGATAAAAGACTGTAAGTCTTCCCCATACCATCCACAAGCCAATGGGCAAGTGGAATCCACGAATAAAGTTCTAGAAGCTATTATGACCAAGAAAATACATTTACATCACAAATATTGGACGGATAGGCTTCCAGAGGCTTTATGGGCATACTGGACTACATGGAGAAATACCACTGGTCATACCCCTTATGAATTAGTATTTGGAAAGAAAATTCTCTTTCCCATAGAATTTCAGATTCATACCTTCTGCCTAGCAACAGAATTGGGGTTGAATTTGGATGAGGCATAGAAATAGAGAGTCATCCAACTAAATGAATTAAGAGAAATTAGGCAAGATGCTCTTCAAAGAACTATCCTTGTACAAAATCAACGTAGCAAATGGCATGATAAATGCATTAAGAAAAAGCATTTTCAACCAGGGGATTGGGCATTGCTTTTTGATTCCAAATACAAAAATTTCAAAGGAAAACTTACGACAAGGTGGTTGGGACCTTATGAAGTGGAGACTATTTTTGATAATGGATCTGTCAGAATCAAGACCATAGATGACTCTCAAAATTCCTTTGTAGTAAATGGACATCGATTAAAAGTGTATAAAAAACCCTTGTCAAGAGATGATTTTCTACAGGAAATTGCCAAACAAACAGAAATAAAGATAGTAGGAGAAGAGTCTTCTCCTCCTGCTAATCCTTGATCATTTTTGTTGTTTTAAGATTTTGTAAATAATAAAATTTTAACAGAAAACAAAAAATCAAATATATATATATATATATATATATATATATATATATATATAAACATTTCTTTTTGGATATGTTGATATATTGTTTTCAGTTTTATAGGCTTTTCAAAGCACGTACATAATTGAACTTTATCACTCTTTCGCAACAGGTAAGAAGGTAAGACCATTTTATTTTATGAAATTTTCTGATCAATATGCACTGTCTTGTTTTGAAATTAATAAATTTGAGCTTGTTTGCTCCCTTTGAATTTCTCATTAAAGTATGAAAGGGGCATTTATCAGGGATAGGATTATTCTTTACCAGGCCTGATGAATTATGATGGGAAAGAAACCCCCCTAGAGTTTTCTTTTATCATTTCATAAGACTCTCAAAACATGAGAAAGCAATGAGCATATACTAACTTGGGCTCATAAAATCCATAAGTAAGTGATTATTGTTCCAAAAATTATTCTCTGCAAGATTTCTATCTGCACTCGCGTTGGATGATGTGGACTACGTTAAGGTCCACCTTCCAACAAGTCTCACTTCATCGACCCCAACACCTTATCTGGAGTAGATATTAGAGACTGCTTAGTACCCTAGACTCTACATGCCTTAATGACAGATTTCCTTGCTAACAACCATGGGAATACATCAATGTCTCTTGGTTGATAGATCCTACAGGTGACTCGACACCAAGACCTTTATTCCTACCTGTTAGGATGTACTATAGGTACCTTGAGGCCCATTGACATCATTGGTGGGTCATCTCACATTGGTTAATGACATTCATTAATGGCCGATAATCCAATGATTTATTTTTGTGTTCGACTCCTGAACATTTATTCACACAAATAAGAATTGTACCATGGGTTAAAGCTTTGAAGCTGCTGAAGACATAATTTTAATTGATCCCGTTCAGGAAGGAACAAAAGACAGGTTCAGGGATAGCCATCAGATAATTTTCTTTCATAAACAGGAAGTCTTTTTCTCAGCAAGTTATTATTGGTTCAAGTTTCTCTGCAGATTTCGGGTTATTTCATCAGTACCAGTCAGTGCCAAACAGAATCCATCAGCTACAGTGGTTATTAGAAATACAAATTGAAATTACAATTTTAGCACTCTCCAGATATAGACTTGACTTCAAAGATCTCTACAGTAAGAAATGCATAACAAGGGAATAGGTAATCCGATTCAGGTACACTTAGTTTCATGTTGGTTTAATGTATTAAATTAGATATTAATAATTTGAACTGGGAATGCCTCGATACTCCACAATATTTCATTATACCTATACTCTGTACCTAATAAACCAATCCTTCTTGACATTTCATATCATGGGAAATGCACTGCATTATCTTGGCTGAATTCGACACGACTCATATGTAATAATATTTTGCAAACGTGTACGACCATCATCATTTCCTTACATGCTATCGATCCTCACGACATTTCAAATGTTATTCTATAATTCCTCTCATGACTACTTCACACATCATACTCTATTCCTCTGTTTCCCTCATCTAATTCCGTTTCTCACCTGTGGACCTTTCCTGTGATACCGAGTGAAATTATGGTGGCGAATCATCATGAACCTTAGACTTATGCATATTTGGAGGCTCTTCCTGAGTATGAAGCCACCAAACACATTTTTCAGAAAACTGGATGGGAGCCATTGGTCAAGAAATTTGATGGGTATGATGATTAGGTTACACTTCAGTTTTCTCTGCATTTTCATGGTGGACTAGCTAAAGTGGGCGATCTAGAGTTTGAAGTCACAGAAAAATTCATCCATGAAGAAATTCAATTACCTAGCACTGGTCATAAATGGACGAAGAGCCAGCCCGTCGACAAGAAGCTCTGCACGTAGCTCCTGCAACCACAGTACCAAAAATTACAATGGTCAAAGGGCACATCAAGGTCATGGTTAGAACCAAAATGGACTTAGTTGCTATCCATACTCCAACGCTACCTCACTTTTGAAGGATGGTACACGATCGTGTTTCCATGTCATGCTCGACTCCTGCTACATTTCAAAGGTAACCATTTGATGAACATCCCCTATTTCCTGTTGAAGAGTTTAAAGAAAATGGCAGAACAGGTTCGCAAAGCCAAAGATTTTAGAGGTAGCTTATTTCATTTTGGTCTTGTCAAAATTTTGGTTAAGTCTGTGTTATCCCACAAACAAGAAACTTGGGATATGTTCATTGTAAGAACCCTAGCTTCTGACAAATTTAGAGATAAAAATATTAAGTCCACTCCTCCACAGAAGAAGTCGAACTCTAAGAAAAAGGGTGTTAAAACCTTGACCAAAATATGTGATGACCCTAAGAATACACCAGAATGTACAATTGAGGCCAGTGATGATAATCCTGGTACAAAACATTCGTTTGATGTCCATGGTTCTGATGGTGTGGAAACTAACCATGAAATAGTGGAAAACACTGTTCCTACAGAGGTGAATGTTGAAATTCTGATTTCTCCTCCAACTGCTACAAATATTATTGATGTGGAACAACTTGAAGAGTTAATTGAAAAACCTAGGAGAAATCCCAAACGCAAATGCACATGCACACTGACAGGTATGGATAACTCTGTGCCTGGTTACCCACCACGGGAAAGATTAAAAGGTGTGGATGATCATGAGGAGGTGCCAGAGTCCTCTGAGATGACATGGACTCTCTCCCAATTGATTCAAAAAGTTTGTAAAGTCAATCGGCAAGCTAATGCACCCAAAGAAATTGAGCAGGACAAGCCAATTCAAATGCCAATGGATACCCCTGTTCAGGTGTATAAGGAGTTTACTCCTGAACTTAGTCTAGTTGACAACCTAGATCAAGTGTATGATGAGTTTACTCCTAAACTTAGTCCAGTCGACAACCCTGTTCAAGTATATGACGAGTTTACTCCTGAACATAGTCCAATCGACACCCATGATCAAAGACCAGATGAGTTCACTCACACGTCCAACCCTCAAACACAACAAGGACATGGTAAAACATTTGAATCTTACTGTGAAATCTCTTCCAGTAGATCCTTGAGACCAATGGTAGCCAGATTAGAAAGCAGGAATCACAGGTTGAAAGATAAATTACATGAATACACCATACTGGATCGACACATCAAAACAGAAAATGAACTTATGAAACTCAAGCAAGCTCATTTCTCATCCAAGATTGAACGATTAAAACGAAAAAATAAAGGTATTTTTCAGAAGAATAGGAGACTGCAGAATATTGCCAAGAAGCACATCATCATTAATCGAGTTCTTAAGAAGGAAATCAGAAGCATGAAGAAACATGAGAAATTGCAAATGTTGGTTGCAGCTGCTGCAACACTCCGATGAATCTCAGTTTTTTACTTTCTATTGTCCGAGGACAGGCAAAGACTTCAGCTTGGGGGAATGTTAGTCTCCAGTTTTGACTATATTTTTGCCTATATCATGTCAAATATACCTCCATTTTCATATCTAGTATCATTTTCTTCTGGCCTTACCATGACACATTTTACATCCTTTTACAACTAAATGGGGCTATTCAAGGTATTCCTATGATTCAAGTTATTTTTAATGTATTTTGATATTTTAAATTAATGTTGATACTAACGTGACATGAGTTAGGTACTCTTCCTTTGAAACAGAACTTATCAGTACCAGGTACCGGCTCACACTTAGTGGAGGTGACAAAGAAGATGCCAAAGACTTGCACGACATGGCCAGAGTGGATTGACAGTTTGATTCATATGATTGATTGAGTCATAACTCAATATACTAACTCATGGAGAGATTGTAGAACTATTTTATTAAAATGCTTTATGATCCACGCTTCTTGACATTGTGTGTCATGAAGCTGTGAAGTTCGTTTTAACTGACTATGAGTCATATTCAGATTTGAGATCCATTTAGATTAATGCACCTATGTTTAAAACTATTTTGGAGAGGATCTATATAAATTGGGATCGCACTCAAGAAACGTTGGTTACAATATGCTATGTGATACGATTTCTGATAATACAATTTGCTATGCATTATGTTATTCACTGTTAAATGATTTGAGTTGTTTTATGAATTATGGAGCATGAAGTATGAAACAATTTTTGCATGGAATGATATGAGTAGCTCTGGTTTCATTTTAGGGTGATTTCACCTCTTGGTTGGGCCCACCAATAGGTTCAATTCGCTGTCTCTTTTCCATAGTAGAGTTAGTTTATTTTTAGTTTTAGAATCTGCATGTAAGTTAGTTTTGAGCTTGGAATTACTCTGTTAGATTCTTGCTTAGCCATTCTTCGGTTAGATCATTTTCAATTTGATATTGTCTCATACATTGATGAACATTGAATGTGTTATTTATGTCTTTAGAACTTGAAGAATGAACCAAGTGCTTAACCTAGATTTTCTCTGTTTTTAGTTTTCAGTTTGATCATGATTTAAAGAGAATGCGAGTTTAGAGTTACTCTGTTCTGTTAGGATAGTTAGCTTATAGTCTGTTTTTAGTTTTCAGTTTGATCATGATTTAAAGAGAATGCAAGTTTAGATTTACTCTATTCTATTAGGATAATTAGCTTATAGTCGGATTAAAGGAAGCTTCCAGTACCTGTAGGGTAAATAGGACATTTATTTGTTTCACCTGTGGTTAGATTTAGAACTGTTTTTGATGCTTAGATTAAAAGTATTTTAAAAATGATCTCTCTTTTATGGTTTAGATAGATATGATGATGATTAGATGTTTAAGCTAATGGTAGATAGTCTTGGGAGATTACATTAGATTTGAAATAGAAGTACTTGTACTTAAACTCAGAACTGTTTTCATTTGATGAATTAGACAAGAGATGATTAGTTTCAAGATAATCATTAGGGTTCAGTTTCTAAGAGTAAGTTTGTGTTTTCTTCTCAGAATAACCTTTAGATAGGAAATAGAATCTTACCAACACATATAGTGTAGCATCTCTAAGTTCACTTACCCTGGTTTGACAATTCAGTGTTTTCAGGTAATTAAAAATCTTTAATATAACAGCCTGACATGTCTGTCTAACACATAATTAGCTAATGCATCAGTTAAAATATTTAGACATCTAGGAATGTGCTGATAATCGATAAAATCAAAATAACGTTACAAGAGGCGGATTCGTAAATATACCCGTAACAAAGTAGGACTTCGAATAACATAGACATTACTTAATTGTAGAACTATTAGCTGCGAATCAAGTCATATAACCAGGTGACGGATCCCAAGTGAGATAACATCAATCAAAAATTTGATGACGATGCTATACTCTGCTATATTATTGGTTGCACGACCGAGGCAATGACCATGTAGACTAATAAATTTGTTCATGGATGCATAGATAGCCCATGCAGCAGAAGCTAGGTTTTGAGTTCTATGAATAGAACCATCAGCGAAGCCAAGGTAGGTAACGAAGACTCCGACATATGAAAACCAAGAACAATGCAAGATAAGCGGTCGAGGGTAGAAACTGAGTAACAAAAAAATACACAAACGTAGCACACAATAGTATGATACAGTAAAATACAAGAACTTATTCAAAGATAGTCTAAGCATAGTACTTATTTAAGTAATGTCCATTTCTAGGTTCACTTAAAGGAATTCCATCATAGCCTACTAACTCGTAGGCTCCCTTCTCCAACACTCGTTTGATGATGTAAGGGCCTCGCCACATAGCTTCAATTTTTTTGGCACCTAGCAAATCAAGATCTTGTTCATAGAGGAGAACTAGATCACCCTCAGATAAAACACGTGGTTTGACATGTTTCTCGTATTGGGCCTTGGCACGTTTCTTCTGGGTTTCAATAACTAGGGTGGCATCTCGACGGGTTTCATCCAATTGCATAAGATACAACAGACGTTCTTCTTCAATAGAGGTGTTTGGAAGAAGTTCAACGACTAGCTTTAACAATGAGATATCACATTTAATCGGTAAGATAGCTTCTAAACTATACACTAATTGGAAAGGTGTAAACTCAGTGGCAGACTTCACGGATGTCCGATAAGCCCATAATGCTGAAAAAAACATCGTGTGCCAACTTGTTTTGTGAATTCCTATAATCCGTCGAAGCATGGTGATAAGAACCTTGTTGATTAATTCAACTTGACCATTGGCCCGTGGGTAGTAAGGGGTTGTGTTTTCACGTCGAAGACCCAATTTTTTTGTGAGATTAGAAATCATGAAGTTCCTAAACTATGATCAGTGATGATAAACTATGGGATTCCAAATCATGCAATGATGTGATTGAATATGAATAGAGTTGGATTTTTTCCTGTATTGTCGAATGTAGGCATCGCCTTAGCCCATTTCGTGAAATAATCCATAGCTACGATAATGTATCCATGCCCCCCAGCCGAGTGAGGGTTACAAGTCATGAAATCGATACCCCATTTAGTGAAAGGTCCAACAAAAAATATAGGGTGTAAAGGAGCGGGATGAGATCTGATCTTATGGTTGTATGTTTGGCAAGCGTGGAATTTCTGGATGGTACGTATAGAATCTTTAAATAAAGAAGGCCAGAAGTGCCCATCTCACAAGATATTTTGGGTAGTGGAATACCCAGACATATGACCACCACATGCTCCAAAGTGGCAGTCATTCAAATCTTTCTCGACCTCATCGAAGGCGAGACAATGACGTAAGATAGTGTCAACACCTCGGCGATAAAGAGTGTCACCGATAATGATGTATTGAAGAGCTTGATAGCGGATGCAATGACAGAATGTACTAGAGAGGTCTGGCTGGAAAGTTTGAGTCTGGAGATAAATGATAATATATTCATACCAAGCATCATCATAATCGATCAGAAAAAGGGATTCCTTGGGTAAGGAATGCTCTGCCACCTTTTCTGTCTCAGCGGAGGGAAGGTCACATATTAGTTCGACAAACACCAAGGATTTCTTGAACTTAGAGAGTTCTAATTCTAAGTAAAACTCCTGGAGAATCACTATCCATTTGGAGTATTTTACCCCTAGCAATTGACGTGTAAGAATGTGTTGCATAGGGTTGCAATCCGAAATTACAATGGTCTTGCGTAATAGAATATAGTGACGAAAACATTGGATAGCTTGAACAACTTCCAAGGCCAATTTTTCAACATGTAAGTACTTGGCTTCAGTAGTTGTGGGACTCCGACTCAAATAATAAATGATATGTTCATTGTGTGAATCATCTTCTTGAACTAGAACCATGGTGATGGTCGAGTTTGAAGCAACAAGATAAAGGAAATAATATCGACTATAATCGGGTGGGAAAAGTAGTGGGGTATGGGTTAAAGTGAATTTCAAAGAGTCAAAGTATTTGTTGGCAGTGGTGTCCCATACAAATGTAGAGCCTTTCTTTAATATTTGAGTAAATCTGAGTGTTAACTCAACATAGTTTCAGATAAAACGACATAGAAATTTTTCCTTCCCTTGCAAACTTTGTAGCTGGCGAAGTGAGAAAGGAGGAGGGAGATTGAGGATCCCCTCGACCTTCAAAGGATCTACCCTAATCCCCTGACCTGACACAATAAATCCTAGGAGTGAGCCGGAATCCACACAAAAGACACATTTATGTGGGTTTAAGCGTATGCGATAGAACCAACAACGAAGGAAAATGGCTCGGAGTTGGGCCGGATGATCACTACGATGCATCGAATGCGTTGGTAGGTCATCTAAATATGGTTGTACAATGTGCTTAATATCATGGAAAGCATAAGACATAGCACGTTGAAATGTTGCACTGAAGTTCTTCAAACCGAAGGGCAGTTTCCGGTAGGCAAAAGTGCCCCAAGGACAAATGAAAGCAGTTTTATGTTGATCCATGGCTAAGATATTGATTTGATTATATATAGAGAAACCGTCCATGAGCGAGAAGATTTCAATTTCATCACAATCTTCGACGATTTTGTTAATGAAGGGGGTAGGAAAGTTGTTACATCCTTTCCCCCTTATTTCTCCATGCCAATTCTGACAAACACATTTTTTATGAAAATCCATCTATATCCTCTTGATTTCCACCCAGAGGGAGTCCATTAAACACTATGGTAAACCCCCAGCCTAAAGCTCCTCCAACTAGGGGAAACATTTATAACCATCACTATGCCTCCCTTGCAAGTATGGTGTCCATTTAACCTCTTATGAATTATTTTGGAGGAATATATTACCCTACCCGATAGGGAAATGGTATATACCATATCCTTGGATGGCCTGTAATCCCTCAACACCAATATTTCCCGAGAGTATGGGCTCAGACGCCGCAACCCTAACTCCCTATTCTATACATGCTTAATCTTCCATATTTTTCGAGATTACTGAATGACCCGGTTATATGTCATGCCCCCCCATCCCCACCAAGCTTCCTTCGGACATTCCAAAATTCGAGGGAAAGACTAGAGAGGATCTATGTGATCATGTTACTAATTTTCATCTTTGGTGCTCATCCAATTCCATTAATGATGATTCTATTCATTTGAGACTATTTCAATGCACCCTCATGGGGGTTTCTGTGAAATGGTACATTTATCTACAAGGGGGAACATACAGAAACTTTAATCAGATGATTTTGGTCTTTCTCAACCACTTCCAATTATCGGTTCGTTATGATGTCGACATAGAACTTTTTTCGTCCTTCCGCCAAGATAAGGCCAAAAATATTTTGGACCATATCCAAGAGTGACGTAGATGGAAGAGGTTTATTAAAGACTACATTCCTCCATAGTTTCTATTGGAGTGGTTCCTTAAGTCCTTATTGCCTTATATTTCGAAGGATGTTTCTACATTCAGAGTAACATCCAAGGAAGAATATATTTTCAAATCCCAACAACTTTACCTCATATATACTTAGTCTAGGATGTTGTATGAAATTCTTCCTAACACACCCTGATAGAATTATGACCGTAGACAAAATCCTGGGCCTCATGCTGATGGCATTTATAGGCTCTGCAAATGCTAAGTCTATATACTTGGTGAAGAACCATTTGAATGATTTATCTCTAATCCATCCTGTAGCAGGACAAGCTTCAAATTCTTCCTCCACTCCCACTGAGTCAATGGATGTGCATTTTGTACAGTCGTTGGCCAACCCAAATGGTAACTAGAAACCAGGAGGAAATAGAAATAAAGGACAAAGTGATAATCACAAGGGTGGGAAAAATAATAAGAAATCCAAGGATGATGCTAACAATGATAGATCGAATAAAAATTCCGGTGAGGGGAAGAAAGAAAAATGGAAGGTGAAGTTTCCTTGTAAAATTTGTAAAGATGATCACCTTACCCACCTATGCCCCAAAATCGAGGAAGCCTCAAGGCTCTTATCACAACTATCCACTGTGTTGACCAATCTATTTACACATAATCAACACATGCCTTTAGGGTCCTCTAGCATTGGAAATGTCTCGTGCATGATTAAAAACCCCTCAACACATGAAGGTGAACGTCTATGTGTTAATATGGTCATGTCTTAGATTGATGTAGCCACTCGATCTTGTGATTACGGTTCTTCATAGATTGTTACAGGTTCAGATTATCCCCCTCCTTTAGAAACATCCTTGTAGATATAAAATATAGAGCCTCTTCCTCGTATTCCGAAAGGAGTACTGAAATGATCTACCCACAGTCTTAATGCCAGATCTACCCAGAACTATTTGATCATTGAAGATCTGGGTCAAATCCCTTGTGTGATGTCGACTTTGGAGGTGCTCCAGATATTTTCTTCACAAATAAACACCTTTTTATATGCTCTATAAGTTATAGACCTGTGTGGATCGAAGGTTATTAAGTTCGACATCATGGATGTTGTTGTTGCAATTATTTGCATAATATATTACCAAACATAAATTATCAACCAGGATTTGTAATCAATAGAGTCGATGAACTATATGTGTCGATAACAGATAGGTTCCTATGTCTGATGAGTATATCTCAATCAAGAAACAATCAATAACAAATGATTTGTTTTCACACTTTTTAAAATAACAATCTCCACTCATTTCAAAATTTAGAAAGAAAAACTTGCAAACAAAATCTTAACAATCATGCATTCAGAAGATCTTGCTCAGATAATGACTTGTCCATTTACAAGCTCATGACGTGGAAATATGGACTTTGACTTTTTTATCTATAGCTACTACCCTTAACAATAACTAACAAGCAAATCTGGGCACACTTCAACAATAGCAGAAGATAAAGCTCATATTAAAACACTCAAGAAAACACTCAATTGAAAAGGCTCTTGCTCACATAGCAAATCTATTCATTATAGGCTCACGAAAAGAAGATATGAAATCAGATCTTGTTCCCTATAGCAATTGAAAACGATAATCAACAATTCACTCTTAAACAAAAAGCAATCATAACTCTATTCACTCCAATCAAACCTGTCTAGTACACAAAATTGTCAATATAATTGAGTGGCTTCATTCTGTGGTGCATGAAGGAGAGAGATGAAGTTTGATCTCATTTCCTATAATAACTCACTTCAAACTTCCAAGAAATTCTTATCTAATTCTGCACACTCTTCAAAATCAATTGATGCATCACAAACATAAATTTAATACAATCTTGCAATTCTGGAAATTACTTCGTTTCTATAGAGGAAACACATTTTTTATTGAGATGTTCCATTTGATGGCTTATGTAATGTGAATTATGGACTCCCAACTGTTCTTGTTATTCCACACTTTGTAATCAATTCTAATAGTGAAATAAAAAATGAAATCGAAACAACAAGTATAGAAAACATAAATCTATGCTAATAATTTACAATGAGCTTACCAAGATGGATTAGTGGGCCCTTACCGATGCCAACATGGAATATTTTAGATCAAAAAATTCTAAATTCTAAGAGACAGACAGGATCCTTGAATTCAAGCTTCCATTGATCTTCAACAAATGAATTTACTAAAGGAGTTGGTTTAGAAATCCAATTTCTAGCATGCTAATTTCTCTCCCTTGGCTTAGAGCCATCAGTCAATTTATATGATTTTTACATTACAAATTTGGATCTAGACAATCCATCCAAATCAAAACCATTTTCCATGAATGGAGTTCGAGTATAACCAATTATCTAATCAAGGAAATGTATTTCCCATGAATCTGGGCATGATCCTGGAATTTCTGGAAAATTGTTAAAGATTTAGGATGGATTGTTCCCCCTAAGATGGAGATCCACACGTGTGCGATATCGAGATTCTGTCCTATGAGTCCGCATGAAAACAAATTTATGGACAAAACCCATATCCCCAAATTTTGATATACATTTTCATATGCTCGTAAATCGAGGATAAAAAATAGTACCGAAATGTTGGTACCGAAATCCTATAGGTAGCTGTTTAGTTCCGGAATACACACAGTCACAATCCTGAGTACTAGATTAGGCACATGAATTGGTATCAGAATAGTACAGAGTGTGCAGTACCAAAATACGTGGAGCTTTGGGTACCAGATCAAAACTGCTTAGGAGTCAAACGATTAGGATCATACAAAATCAAACATTTAATCAAATTAACTCAAGAAAACTAAACAAACCATGCTTTAACAATAAGTTACCTCTCTATGCACATGAAAAAAGTAATTAAGTGTATTTATGGAGGCAAAAATCATTTTTATACTCATAACATAGGTAAAATTGACTCAGAAAGAGGATAATATAGGGTAATAGAGGTGTCAATAATGAGACTCAACATACCCCCATGCTTAAGTCATTGCATGTCCTCATGCAATAGTGATATTCAAAATTTTTGAAATTGATGGTACTCCTGAATCGATCAAGCATTCCCCAACGTTCCACCCTTCTTCATCTCCTAATTTCCTGCTATACAATACAAAATTCCTGGCTTATGGTTCACACCTCTGACCCATGGCAAAGTAGTTATGATGGAAAAGTGGAGTCATGAGTAATAGATTAGATCTGTTAGTGATTTGGTGTTAAGTCTTATCCAATCTATTTTCGATCAAAGTTAGGAGAAAGGGTTGGCAGTGACTCTAATATGATGATAGTGGCCAAGAGTTTTCATAATGACTTTGACTAATAGCCCCCCCCTGGCTAGATTACCTTTAAAACAAAAGTGATATAAGCATAGTTTAGATATCATTTGAAGAGAGGAACACATAAATAAATACATCCCAA
Source organism: Picea engelmannii (assembly GCA_009831015.1). Lineage (NCBI taxonomy): Eukaryota > Viridiplantae > Streptophyta > Pinopsida > Pinales > Pinaceae > Picea > Picea engelmannii. Next base: position 659,017 of record ML777907.1, on the reverse strand, counting down.
GATGATTAACTCATTTCTGATCCAAGTTTTTAGAGATGAAGCTCTTCTTGCTTAAGTAAGGTGAATTACATATACTAAGGGTCCCACTTCTCATGCAAAACTACTTATTTTAAAAGGTAGAACTCTAAAGTGGATACTTGAAGGTTCTTAAGAACATCATCCGAGAGATATAAAGGTCATATCCTAGCCTTGATTTGATAGTGATTTCTTCAGAATGAGACCCAGGGGTTTTTGTTCAGTTTTAGGTGTGCCACTTTATGTTTTTCAACTCCCTTTACCCAGCATAGCCCCGCTTCCAGTAGGCATGTTCAGTACCATGGAGGGTTTACCTTAGTACCATACAAGCATGGCCCCTCTGCCAACACACCTGTTCAGTACCTTGGTGGGTTTACTTGTACTTCCTGATACTTCATTTTTATTATATTACTCAAAAGATTTAGAATGATGTATACTGTTCATTGATAGTTTTAGAGTATAAGGAAGGCAGGTGGTACAAGAGTGTTTTAGATTTATTAGGCACATAATTAATTGTTTGCAATTATCACAAGGGTGACATCATCCACATTCAACTTAAATCTTAGCTATTCAATGTATAATGGAACATCTCGGATAATGACTAAGAGGTCCCTCTAGTTAATCCTATCAGGGTTCTCATAAAAGTTCATTGAGGTTTTGCAAGGGCGGTCCACCACATTAGGTTTTCATCAATACCTCCAAGAGAAACTTGTAAAGATAAACTTGGACAAAAACTTGTTTGAATCAACTAGGTTAGTATTTTACATAATGGTGATACCACTTTTCAATGGATATTTCAATTAGCAATTACTTCTTAAAAATGATGAGATAATAAAACAAGTGCACCCATTATCATATAGAGCTAAATGTGAAAAATATCTTCTTTAAAGGATAGCAAGGATGATTCATTTAGGGTTGAGTGTAGAAATGTAGGAGGAATATGCACATGAGAGTAAAAATAATTCAACACAAGACTTAAATGATCCTTGATAGAAAGAACATGGAGAGATTAGCCCATACCTCCAATTACCTAAAGTGAAAACAATGTTAAGCACATGACAAAGATCATATCATTTTGGCATTAGTACCGGATATGTAATGGAGTAGGTTTCTACAGTACTAGAATAGAAAAATGAAAATAATTAACAGGGGGCAGAAACAGAGTGACGATACGTATATGAGGGCTTGCAGAAGTTCATGGTAGGTAGTGTGCAATAATTGAGACTAACCATATGTTTATTGCATAATTAGTCTAATTTCTTTAGTAAAACGAAAAATGTTGAATTTGTATGTCCTAGTACTTAAATAGAGCTACAAAACTTGAAGATATGATTAGAGATACCAACACCTTATTATCAATACCATATCACCTGAGTACAGTTGAGCATAGGGTTATGATTAGTACCAGAATAGTGCAGAAATGTTGTTCAGTACCGGATGAGCAAAAACCTAGTTTTTTGCAACTTTTGTAGGCTGCACCTTGTAGAATTAGCTAGTGTTTTCTGGTGTTCTAGAAGAGGACTTGTGATCTGATTCAACTAAAAACCATGTAGATGGATCAAATACCAAAACTAGATGTAGGAACTCAGAGTTTGCATCAAAATAATGCAAAGGAATTTGGTGACTGGGCTCCAAGCTCTGTGACAAGAGGGTATTATGTAATTGGATGACCATATGTTGAGATTTAGAACCCTCCTTTTTTGGAACCATGCTGATCATTGCTCTTGTTGGCACTTCCTTTTTATTAGAAGATGAACCTAACTATTACTATTTCAGCAACCACTCCCCCATGCTTGAGGTTTTGCATGGCCTCATGCAAACAATGTGAGATGATGAAAAAATTATGCTCAGAGGGTTGTGAACATATGCTAAAAAAAAAACCAATAGAACCAATTAAAACTATATTTTTATTCATGCTTACAAACATAAAATTTAGGGAAAGTGTCAAAAGTTGAATTATAGCTATGAATAAAATAGTTTGGAATTAACATTCAGTTGCTATTAAAAATATCACTTAATTAATCATCCTTGTGAAATAGTGGTCTTAAAATAGATAGGTAATGATAAAGCATAAATGCATCATTTTTAACAACTTAAGGAAAAAGAAGAATTTTGAAGAAATAAGTCGTGAAGCACTCCCTTAAGTGTTATCTTCTGTTGACAAGGATGCCTTCTTCGCTTTTGAAACCCTTCCAGTATTATGTGTGCATTCATAGTATGAAGAGATTCCCTTCTCATAAGATTCCAAACAAAATTATCATAACTTTAAAAGAAATCTACTATCGGAACAAAAGATTTTAAACTGATTGCTTAATTAGCTTTTGACAGTCCCATTTATGAAAAGTATGAAAGATAGGTTGCATTGCAACATTTATTTATTTATTTGCTATCCTACTCTAATTGAACATAAGAAAATGTCCTTCAAGTATAAGAATACTTCCAGTGAGGCCATGTGTGTAACAGGGTTAGAAATATATCCATACTCAGGTTTAAAAGATAAATTTTAATGCATACCGGAGCATGAAGGACCAACTGCTTTGATGATGAGATCAAGCAATAATGAAAAATAAGAGAGTGGTGTGACCTAATAACTAATTGAAACCATATTTCAATAGGATCAATATATTCTTGTTTCTCTTCTTTGTTTAGGTCACACACCATGTCCTCCTTTTCCATGCTATGCATATTATCTTCTTCAAGATGATTGGTATTTGGAGTACATATAGGATCTACTTAGAGGCATGCTAAGAACTCCTCAATATCAAGTTCCCATGGTTCCTCTCCCTTAAATACTATCCATGATTCTTGAGTCTCCTCAACAAATTGACAATAGTAATCCAAAGGGACTTCTAAATCTTCTTGTGGAGAGACAACTAAATTCTTGATTGTTGTCAAGATATGCTCTTCTTGAGAGGTGGATATCCCAACTGCTACTATAATGTGGGAAATTTCTTGGAGGAACATTCTTCAATCTCTTGATCATCCTAGAATTACTTTAGCTGGTTGATGATCCCTGTCTCACAACACAACTTAGTACTTAGGGGTTCTTACAACACCCCCAAAATGATTTATCATAAAAGATTTGAATATTAAAACTAAGAAATTAAAACTATTTGCAAAAATAAAACACACCAAACTTGAGCTCCTTGTGTTACTGGGACCCTACTGTCACCAGGTTATCAGTTCACACAAGTTAGCCCATCATGAAAACACATTTTTTCATCAATAAAGGAAAAACACACTTGTATTAAAAGAAGAGAGGACAACCTAACTTTGGAGAAACCCCAACAAAGTGGATGTGTGGGCTCTTCCCGTACATCTTACCATCTGCTCTCCACTCTTAGGTCATCCATAAAACCAATCCAAAAACATTAAAGCAATCTAATCCAAATACTACCTATTACCGTTTACAACGATGCTAAAATGTTGGTGCAATTATTTGCATAATATATTACTAAACATAAATTATCAACCGGGATTCGTAATTAGTAGAGTTGATGCACTATATGTGCCAATAATAGATAAGTTCCTATTTCTGATGAGTATAGCTCAATCAAGAAACAATCAATATCAAGATGCTCTGTTTTCACACTTTTTAAAATAACACTCTCCACTCATTTAAAAATTCAGAAAGCAAAACTTGCAAACAAAATCTTAACAATCATGCATTTAGAAGATCTTTCTTAGATAATGACTTGTCCATTTACAATCTCATGAAGTGGAAATATGTACTTTGACTTAGTTATCTATAGCCACTACCCTTAACAATAACTAACAAGCAAATCTGAGCACACTTCAACAATAGCAGAAGATAAATCTCATAGTAAAATGCTCAAGAAAACACTCAATTGAAAAGGCTCTTTCTCACATAGTAGATTTGTTCATTATAGGCTCGTGAAAAGAAGAGATGAAATCAGATCTTGTTCCCTATAGAAATTGGAAACGATAATCAACAATTCACTCTTAAACAAAAAGAAAACATAACTCTATTCACTCCAATCAAACCTGTGTAGTACAAAAAATTGTCAATATAATTGAGAGGCTTCATTCTATGGTGCATGAAGGTGAGAGATGAAGTCTGATCTCATTTCCTATAACAACTCACTTCAAACTTGCAAGAAATTCTTATCTAATTTTGCACACTCTTCAAAATCAATTGATGCATCACAAACATAAATTTTATACAATCTTGCAATTTTGGAAATTACTACATTTCTACAGAGGAAACATAAATTTTAATGAGATGTTCCATTTGATGGCTTATGTAATGCGAATGATGGACTCCCAACTATTCTTGTTATGCCACACTTTGCAATCAATTCTAATAGTGAAATAAAAAATGAAATTGAAACAACAAGTACAGAAAATAGAAATCTATGCTAATAATTTACAATGAGCTTACCAAGTTGGATCGGTGGGCCCTTACCGATGCCAACATGGAAGCTTTTAGATCAAAAGATGCTAAATGCTAAGACACACACAGGATCCTTGAGTTCAAACTTCCATTTATCTTCAGCAAATGAATTTACAAAAGAAGCTGGTTCAAAAATCCAATTTCCAGCATGCTAATTTCTCTCCCTTGGCTTAGAGCCATCACTCAACTTATATGATTTTTACATTAAAAATTTGGATCTAGAACCATCCAAATAAAAAACATTTTCCATCAATGGAGGTCGATTATAACTGTAGTGTACCCTTTCACTACCCAGGTTTTACCAAACCTCTCAGCTACCGTTCAGTACATGGAATCTACAGAACTCATATTGAGTTTTATAAGCAAATGCATTTAACACAATTAAACACACTTAAAACTCAGAGTAATATATATATGGGTACTGCTATAATTAAACGAGATATAGCATTCATCATTAATTCATTTACACAATGGAAAACATGATACCAAACAACACAGTCATGCTCAACATAATTAAAGCATAATTCAATACTTATCTTTTATTGGCTGTAGAATTACACCAACCAAGTGCAGGCCTTCCACGAACCTCCTAGCCTTAGACCACACTGTTCATCAGCTCAACAATAGGTCACCCCCAATCCGGGACCGAGCTCCACCCCCAAGGCAAGGAATCCTAGGCTAGGCTGAGGCTACAGGGAAGATAGCACATACACAACCACCAGGAAGAAAGCTCTCTCAGGAATCTCCCATGTTCACTGCCCACAGACCCTCATTCCCCACATGCCTGCTCCACCCCAGGGGAGTGCACCTTCTCTATCACCTAGACAGTCCTTCGGCTGCCATTCCCCCTTACCTTGGGTTACAGGAACAGACCGGACCAGAAGTCTCTGGGCTCTATGGTAGCTACAGGGATTTCTTCCAGGAGTTCTCTTCTCCCTCTGCGCACTCTCTCACTTGGAGGAGTCGCTCACAGGCCAACAAGCCTCACGCAGCCTAGTACTGCGTGGTCACAACAATCCATAGGAAACACAGACACAGGTTTCCCCAAATCGGTTTAGTAATCACTGGATGATCTCACAGCAAAGATTTCGGAACAGGGACTTCACACACAGGCTAACTCGGCTTTACCGAACCACAAGATTCTTTCCCGAAATCCTCACTGGCTTCTCGCAAGCTGGGAATTACACTCACGGGTTATCTCAGAGATAGACATAGACTCCACGGCTCCCAACATAAAGTGTACACGGATCTCCCACGCAAAACACATGCTTCCTCTCTGTAACAGACATACACGAGCTTCTTGCAGACTGGCTCCTACTGTTCCCCCCAAGAAATCAGGTCGAATGGAATCAGCAGCCCCCTCACGGCTTGCTGCCTCTGTTTTATTTGCATGCACCAAGGTTGACACTTGTCACCCTAGGAACTGCATGCATTCCATCCGTACACCTTCCTCCCACCACTTGGGAACTCACGGGTCCTTCCAAAAGGACTTAGGATAAAAGAATGTGCACATGGATTTTTAGGAAATAATATAAAAATATTATTCCAGGCCTAAGCCCCCTAGGCTTAGCCCCTAGGCTCATCACTCAGCCCCTTTCCCACCTTCCAGCCCCTAGTTCCTTTCCTACTCTATGGACGCTCAGTCCCCCATCACTCATTCATCATGGTCGTTCTGCACTGGCGGTGTTTATATTTTATTAATTGACCTGCATACGTACAAGTACATCAACAGGCTCCTGGCCTTCAACACTTAGGCTCCCTGGCCTAACAAAACACATAAACCTACAGCTTATACAAGACTTGGCTCACCAGCCTATAGAACACATTTACAATTCTTTGCATAAAACATGATCTGTAATGGGGCTTGGCCTTGGGGACACTACAATCCCCCTCCCCTTATTTTTGCACTGTCCTCAGTGCAACTTACAC
>ML777907.1:627975-649444 GCA_009831015.1 Picea engelmannii | reverse complement strand
TTACCTTGGGTTACAGGAACAGACCGGACCGGAAGTCTCTGGGCTCTATGGCAGCTACAGGGATTTCTTCCAGGAGTTCTCTTCTCCCTCTGTGCACTCTCTCACCTGGAGGAGTCGCTCACAGGCCAACAAGCCTCATGCAGCCCAGTACTGCGTGGTCACAACAATCCACATGAAACACAGACACAGGTTTCCCCAAATCGGTTCAGCAATCACTGGATGATCTCACAACAATGATTTCAGAATAGGGACTTCACACACAGGCTAACTCGGCTTCCTCGAAACACAAGATTCTTTCCTGAAATCCTCACTGGCTTCTCGCAAGCTGGGAATTACACTCATGGGTTATCTCAGAGATAGACATAGACTCCACGGCTCCCAACAGAAAGTGTACACAGATCTCCCACGCAAAACACAGGCTTCCTCTCTGTAACATACATACACGAGCTTCTTGCAGACTGGCTCCTACTGTTCCCCCCAGGCAATCGGGTCAAATGGAATCAACACCCCCCTCACGGCTTTCTGCCTCTATTTTATTTGCATGCACCAGGGTTGACACTTGTCACCCTGGGACCTGCATGCATTCCATCCATACACCTTCCTCCCACCACTTGGGAACTCACGGGTCCTTCCAAAAGGACTTAGGATAAAAGAATGTGCACATGGATTTTTAGGAAATAATATAAAAATATTATTCCAGGCCTAAGCCCCCTAGGCTTAGCCCCTAGGCTCATCACTCAGCCCCTTTCCCACCTTCTAGCCCCTAGTTCCTTGCCTACTCTATGGACGCTCAGTCCCCCATCACTCATTCATCGTGGTCGGTCTGCACTGTCGGTGTTTATATTTTATTAATTGACTTGCATACATACAAGTACATCAACAGGCTCCTGGCCTTCAACACTTAGGCTCCCTGGCCTAACAAAACACATAAGCCTACAGCTTATACAAGACTTGGCTCACCAGCCTATAGAACACATTTACAATTCTTTGCATAAAACATGATCTGTAACGGGGCTCGGCCTTGTGGACACTACAATAACCAATTATCTAATCAAGGAAATGTATTTCCCACGAATCTGGGCATGATCCTAGAATTTCTGGAAAATTGGCAAAGATTTAGGATGGATTGTTTCCCCTAAGCTGGAGCTCCACGTGTGCGATCTGGAGATTTTGTCCACAAATCCACATGAAAACACATTTATGGAAAAAACCCATGTCCCCAAAATTTTAAATTAATCGTCATATGCTCGGAAATTGAGGATAAAATCCAGTACCAGAATGATGGTACCGAAATCCTGTAGGTAGTTGTTTAGTACCAGAATACACACAGTCACAATCCTGAGTACCAGATTAGGTGCATGAATTCGTACCGGAATAGTGCAGAGTATGCAATATCGGAATAGGTGCAGCTTTGGGTACCGGATCAAAACTGTTTAGGAGTCAAATGATTAGGATCATATAAAATCAAACATTTAATCAAATTAACTCAAGAAAACTAAACAAACCATGTTTTAACCATAAGTTACCTCTCTATGCACATGAAAAAGGTCATTAAGTGTATTTATGGAGGCAACAATCAATTTTATACTCATAACATAGGTAAAATTGACTCAGAAAGGGGATAATATAGGGTAATAGAGGTGTCAATACTGAGACTCAACAGATGTTAAGCCTTGCTTTCTTTACCACGTGGCCTTTCAAATCCATGTGGAGTACACAAAATTTACCATTAAATGAACTACAATTGATGAAGGTGTTGCAATGTGCGTGATGTCTCTAACCTATTGGAAATCCATTGGCTCTCCTACTCTATCCCAATCTATGACTATGTTGAATGCATTTGATGGACATTCATTTTCACCCCACATAATTATTCCTTCTTTTCCATTCTGGCTAGGTGGAAAGATAGTGGAGGTTGATTTTGGTCTGGTTGATCCACCCCTTGACTATAATTTACTATTAGGGTGTAATTGGACTTATGAAATGACCATGGTCATTTCTTCTGTTCTCTGCACTTTATGTTTTCCTCACGAAGGAAAAATAGTCACGATTGATCAATTGTCCTTTGCGCATACTATTCCTAATGCATCAATTGTACCTTTGATCCCAGTTATTGATAGTTCTTGGCATGAAGTTGAGGATTTTGGTGTCAGAATGTATTACTCTCTCATGGGTAGATTTGATTTCATGGCACTAATCCATCACATTCATGTTGTTAGCATTGGAAGTCACCTCTGGATTGGAGCAGAGGTAAGCCCAAGGCCCATTTGTTTGTATGTCACAGTAAATAGTTTAAAGGGTGGTCTAATGGATGCAGTCTCAAGGTTATATCTCTTTAACTCAGAATCCTAGACCATGCAATGCATAGGTAAGTGAGGTCTTGATCTAACTTCAATTAGTAAGTTGCAGTAAAAGGGTGAGTAGGGGGAAGAACCGGTAAGGATATGTAAGGGCCTACTATGGACATGTAGTCTTCCAAAAGCCTAAGGAAGAAAAGATTCAAGAATGAGATCCTCTTGGACCCAAAGCTTCAGACACCAAGACATGTCTAATGACACAATTAAAACAACAAAATGATCAAACCTAGATCACAATGCTACTGTAACAGCCTGACTGGATCCTCCAATTCCGATATACTCAGTATAAGAGGGGTAAAAGATAACACAGGAAACTAATTAAAACTGGTGAAAATATTGCAGTGATCAAACCTACATCACAACAACAGCACAACCCTCGACTGGATCCTCCAATTCTTAGTGTCTTAACACAGGGTTGACAAAGAGATGGAAATAAGTTGACTTTCATTAAACAAGAAGTCTCAAATACAAATACATAATCAGAGGAACCAGTGCTTCATAAAAAATTTACAATACGAGAGCCTATCTCAACCATCGACACTTAAAAAAAATTAAAATTGAGTATTTATACTCAAAAAAAAAATCACAGAAGCATAATCGAGAAGATGCATTGAAGGAATTACATGTGGATGCTTCTTGTTGGACTGTGCATACAGTCTCTGGCCAGACATGAACCTTGATCAGACGCAAGCGGACTTTAGAATGATTCTGTTGATGAGCTAACTATCTGGTGGTCCTTTCCTACGCTTTCTAATTATGGAAGAAACAAATTTCAACAATCGCCAACCACCTTCATAACTACCTCATTGGGATCGGGGAAGGCTCAAGTCAGCTCTGCACCTGTAAGACGTGGTAGAAACAACATTCGTCATCTGGATATGAGCTGGATGATTACGGGGAAGCTTAACAACAGACGTGGCTACTAACGAAGTGATTGACACACTCAGTATGGAGTAATGGACAGGAGATGGCTAGGTGGACAACTTTGGATGGATGAGGGAACTGAGGATAGAGTGGGGCCACACAAGTGGGGCTGAGGTGTAATGGGATGGAGGTGATGTGGAGAGAGGTGGCACAAGTGGCGGGAGATGAGAAAGGGACAAGTACCGGAGGGATGGTGAGTGGAATACAGATGGAGGGAGAGAATGTGATGAGGAGTTTCCACTTGTCGGCCCAGGATAGGATATTATATGCACATGCTCATATTGGGGTTGTGAAAAGAGGTTTGGGACTTCCCCGCTTTTGGCCCCAATGTGCGTCTTTCTCTAACATGTAGCACCTTTAGAAACCATGGTTGTTTTTCCTAGCCCGCTCTATCCTTTTTATCCTGTGAGCACGCTGAGGCCCCGATATGGACCTCGACCGTCGATCTAGGGTGCTTAGCTCTCAACCACCTAGAATTATGCACATCTTATGATGTCGAGCCAAAACATCACATCGCACCTCTGACTTAGGATATAAGCCGAATTGTGGGTTTTTTCCTACTTTTTTTAATTATTTCACCAAGGGGCCAACTTCTGAGAAAACACCCCACCTTTACAAATAAATGTGATAACATTAGGCTCCATGGGGGATGGCTTGCTCCATGTGAGATTCCAAGAACTCTTTTGCAGTTTTAGTGCCTTAATGTTGGTCTATGGAGTCACTTATAAAACTGATAAAAAAGAAAAAAAATATTTACAAAAACTTGAGAGCCACTTGTGACTCAAATAATTAACTTCTTGGGAAAATTCCCATTTACAGGGCCACCAAAAACTTGATCCCCCTCCAAATTCTGCAACCTGTATGTATTATTTGGATATATCTTAGATATTTTGAAGGGTCCGATCCATAGGGATTCAAACTTGCTGTTCTTTCCTCTGTTCAGCTTTTCCATGTCCCATTTGAGAACCATATCTCCCAGTTGGAAATTGTCTTTTCTCGCCTTTCTGTCAAAGGCTTGCTATTATTGGGTAAATTGATAGATGCAGACATGAACCGACCCCCCTAGATCCACTTGGATCTAGAACAAAATGAAACAGAACAAGACGCTTTCCCTAAGTTGCAATCATTGAGTTTACTATCCAAAGAGGAATAGATAACATACCTTATGAATCACTTCCTTATATCTTTGTTGTCCCTGCTTCACTCCAGTGCTCTTGTAGAATCAAATATGTGACAACACAAACCAACTAACGTGAAAGCAACAATAGTATAATTCAATGACAACCTAGACATGTTATCAAGGAATCATGTAATAAAACACTAATCATTTTATGGGAAAGATACGGGCCACCATATTATATTAATGAAAAGTAGAAGATACAACCGAATTGCCTTGATGTCGCAAGTTCCCTTTTAGTGGTCCTTTGTTCCAACACACACATACACTTGCTCCAAAATTCGCATGAAGATAATCCACAAAAGCTTGATGGAAAAATGGAGGCCTCAAGCATAATGAAGAGAAAGATTCTTCACATAGTCTTCAGGCTATTCTTTCATCAATTATCTTCTTTTGCTTAACATTTTCCATGATAAGCCCATGATTATATAGGATAAGGTGAAGTGGTTAAAAGGATGAGGATGATCCCACCAAATCAAAGAAACCAGTAGGATCACAACCACACAGATGCCACCTCACATTCTAGTAGATTCCACTTCTAGAGACTTCGTGAAACCTCTTTCCTCTTTTAGCTTTGGAACGCCACTGTTCCTACCTATGTAGCAGCCTGCGTAAATTCTACGGGCCATCCCTAGAGAAGCCTGCGGATATGATAGATTTCCACACTGTGTAGTATGAGTAGCCTGCAGACCCTTTCTAAAAAGCAGCCTTTGTAGAGGAGGAAAGAAGTTTCTTTTCTCAGGCAAAATGTCATGTTAGGAGCTTCAACACATGTTTGTGATATCATCATTAGAATGACCAAAATAATGTGTAACACTTGCTTGATATTCTATTGACATTCATGCACTTTGTCCAACAATTGCTCTCTAGTCTGCTTCACTTCTACCAGTTGATGTATCCTTCTAATCATATCATCTGGCTCGCCTAGGTAGTCTTGCAAGAATTTCGCTATAGGTAGGGCAAGGTGAGAAGGAAAAACTGCTTCATCCCCATAAACAATATGGAAAGGGGAGAGGCCCAGGGATCTTTTCGTTGTCACTCAATTATCCCACATGGAAAACTTAAGCTTTAAATCCCATGCTTTCTTATTTTCCTATAGCAGTCTTTTGATGATCTTTATTCGGCTTTTGTTAGAGGACTCTGATAGTCCATTACCCTAGGGTTAGTAGGGCATAGAGTGGATCAATGAAATTCTGAACTTCTCACAAAATTTTACCAGTGGTTTGGCCTTGAAGGATGTAGTGTTATCGGTGATGATTCTGCTCGGGCAGCCAAACCTTGCCATAATATCTTCAAGAAAACCTAGCATGATTTTGTGAGAAGTGCTCCTTGTGGGAATAACTTCTATCCACTTGGTTAAATAATATATTGTAGTCAAGATCCACCTATGCTGACCACTTGAAGAAGGATGAATTTCTCCAATAAAGTCTAGGCCCCACTGCTAAAAGGGTCCTGAAGCTACCATAGACTTCAATGGGAAAGACTTGAGTTACTATTTCCCAATGAATTTTTGACATTTGATTAAAGCTCTTATTTTGGCACAGACATCGGTGAATAAAGTAGGCCAGAAGTACCCAACCCTAAGAATTTTGTAGGATGTGGTTCTCCAGAAAAGATGTCCCCCACATAGGATATCATGAAAGTAGAACATAATCTTTTGGGCCTCCTATGGGTCTAAACATCTTATAAGCACACCTAGAGGGTATTTCCAATACAAGACCTAGTCAATAAGGCAATATATAATTTCTTTGATATTTAAAGCTCTTTCCTTGATCTTCCCCATTCTGTCAGGGGGTCTTAATTCTTGCAGAAAATATATAATGTCTTTATACCAAGGGCACTCTGCCAGTGGAGGGCTATCCTGAGGATTGTTATCAGGAAGCTTTGTCTATTGATCTTCTGAGTAAGTGCTGATAAAATTAACCCCCAAATATTTACAATTAGATTTAGCCAACAACTTGGCTAAACCTTGACCTTTAGCTAGTTTGGTGGGTTTTATTTCTAGATCGAATTCAAGGACCTTGGCAATCCACTTGCTCCTTCTCCCATATATGTCAGGATTAATGAGAATGTCCTTCACAGAGGCTGAAGGAACATATGCAATGATCTTTGAATGAAAAACATAGACTCTAAAAGATTTGAGATATTTCACAAGGGCATAGGCATGTTTCTCCATGAGATCATATTTTTCCTCTGCATCTCTCAATGCCCTATTGAAAAATGAAATTGGCTACTCTGGCCCTTCAACATTCTTCTGTAGAAAAACAGGTGCCACCGTATCAAAATAAGAAAAAGAAAAAATTTGAAAATCCTTGGAATAATCAATACTGACAAGCACAAGTGCCTCAAACAATGCCTTCTTGATATGGCTAAAGGATTCTCGGGACTCAAAAATCCATTTTACTTCATTTCCCTTTCTGAGCATGACTGTGATATGCTTCACCAACTCAACAAAATTGGAAACAAACCTCCTTAAGAAATTAATTTTTCCCAGGAAATACTGAACTTCCTTCCTAGATTTGGGAAGTGAAATGGTTTGAATAGCTTCTACCTGGCTTGAATCATTTCTGACCCCATTAGATGACACTATGTGCCCCAATAATTTCCCTTCCTTCATGGAAAACAATGATTTCCTTGGATTTAAGGAGAGACCAAACCTTTTCCACTTTAAGAAGACTTTCCTTAGATGACAATAGTGTTCTTTATTAGATCTGGAAAAGACTGTTATATCATCCAGATAGATGATCAGAAACTGATCCTTCTCCCCAATGAAGGTGATGTCCATTGCTTGCTGAAAGGTTTCTCCTACGTTCATCAATCCAAAGGGCATTTTGGCATACATGAATGCGCCCCAAGGAGTAGTGAAAGTTGTCTTTTCTCTGTCCTCAGGCAAGACAGAGATATGATTGTAGCCAAAAAATCCATCAATCATGGAAATCCTAGTCACACCAGTTACCCTCTGCAATATGTGTTCCATCTTTGGCAATGGGTAATTATCCTTCCTAGAGCTCATGTTTAGATTTTTGAAGTCAACACAGAGTCTAATTTCTCCACTCTTTTTTCTCACTGGGACTAGGTTGGCTACCCACTCAAAATATCTCAAAGGCACAATAATCTGAGCATCCAAAATATTCTTCACCTCCCTTTCCATAATAGGCAGCAACATAGGATTTATTTGTCTTAATTTCTTCCTAAATGGCTTAGCCTCCTCTTTCAATGGGATATTCTGTTCAATGACACTAGTTTCATATGTTCTAAGATATTTGTATGTCCAAGCAAACACATCAGCAAATTCCTTTAATAAATCAGTATACTCGACCCTTTGCTCTCTTGATAGGATGCTTGACAATTTAACAAATTTTGGGTCCTGCTCTGTGCCAATATTGCACTCAGCCACATCAACATCATCATTTGAGATTTTACCCTTCACTGCCACATCATTTTTGTCAAATTTCCTTTCCTAAGGAACTAGTCCCTTTGGGATGTGATTGTTGGGTAGCTAGACAATGTGACGATCAACAATATTTTTCAAGAAAACATCAGGATGGTGCTCTATTTCAGAGTCAGGATCTTGATCAATGTGCAATACAAGAAACTCCTCGATAGTTTCTAGGAATCTTTTGATTTCAAGATCATCCTCAAACACTTTCCAATGCTTGACATTTTTAGGTATAGAGAGTCTATATTTCACTTCTACATCATACCTAAGTTTAGGTGGCAGAGGGACTTTGAAATTGATTGATGAAATATCCAGAGAATCATCCATGACATTCTTTTCCATTGGAATAAATGAAATGTTGAAAGCCGAGAAAAAACTGTTAATGAGGTCCCATACTTCATTTCTATAGGTTATGAATCTGGGATGCTTAGCTTGATACAAATTTCTGATTTTTTTAACAATCAATTATGCATCTCCAAATGCAGATATTTCCTTGATCCCCATGTATTTTGCATCCCTTAATCCTAAAACAAGAGCTTCATACTTTGCCACATTGTTGGTAGCTTCAAATTCTAGTTTGTATGACAGATATATGGCTTCCTGGGTTGGTGAAACCAAAACTGCTCGAACACCAACAACATCCTTAGAGGAGGCTCCATCAAAAAACATTTTCCAAACATAGGTGGTGGAGAAAGAAGGTTCATAAAAAACCATGGACTGTTCTTTGAGATTTAAGGTAGGCTCAGGAGCATCAGTGAACTGCAAAAATCTAGCCCCCAACTCAGTGTCAAGTGAAAATATAGGATGGTTGGTGGGGTCAGATTCATCACTAATAATATAGGCCAACTGAGCCTCTATGTACAGTCTTCTATACTCCCCTCCGAACACAGGAATGGTAGCATATGTGAGGTCCATCTGCAAGGTTCCCCCATGCCTTTTAATCCAAGATATTGAAAAAAGCATGCCAAACTTGGGAGGAACTTTATCCACCACAATATCCATGACCACACTTTTCATGGGCAGCTGAAACAAGGTCACAACTAGACCTTTGATGACCCCAAGACATTGCACCCTCCTTGAATCGAAAGAATAAAAATCATGATAAACCTTCGTGATCTCTAGTCCTAGTTCTTCCATGACGGTTTTGGGAATGATATTATGAGATGCCCCTGAGTCCATCAAGCAATTATGCAACAACTTATCATGTATGTTCAGTGATGTATAGAAGGGAGGGGATGAATCATCTCTATCTTCTATCATATGACCTAGGATGACTGTTGTCTTCTCATCTTGGAGATTTACTGAGTCTATGGAATGGAAAGATGGCTCAGACTACAGCAACTTAGAGAGGGACCTTTTGAAGTCTTCATTCTTGACCATCTCTGAAAGGGGGACAGGGATTCTGATCTTTTGAAATTCATGCTCAAAGATAAAGGAGGAAGGGGGCTTCAGAATCTTTCTTACCTCTGGGACAAGGTCTTTGGCTATTGGTGGAGGATTATAATCTCTCTTTTCTTTGCTACTGTTTGTTGCATCTTTAGTAGTATTCTCTACTATGGAAGGCTGATCAGGGATGCCAGACTTTCATTCCTTATTCTTAGACCTGAGGTTATATTTATTGGGACTACTATTGGATTTATCCCCCTTTCTTAGCTACTTTGTTTGACTGTTCATGAGGGACTCCTCATAGGCAGATTGAGTTAAATGGGGAAAAGGGGAGGTGACTCCAATATAATGAATCTCAGGGTCATGCTCTTCCTCCTCTCCTTCTTCATCAACAACAAGGTTATTTTGAAGAGGGGTTTGGATTTTTTTATCATCCATATATCTGTTTCTAGGCTCTCTTGGCATAATTCGAGGAGAATTGTTATTCGGCCTCCTGAAGTTGTCTCTGTTATCAATATTTGGGACATTATTATAACCTTGCTTCCCTTCAAACTTCATCTTCTCCATTTCTTCAGAAAGGGATTTCACCATCTTGGTCAATTTATCCACTTGAGGTTGGGATGAAGAAGAACCAGATGTTGAGGCCTCAAATCTCCCTCTTCCTCTATCTCTGTCAGCTTTGTTGCTAAGTCTGTCGATTTCCAATACATTGGATTCTACTTCGAGGGTTTCATATTACATTTGAGCTAGGGAAGTAGCTCTTCTTTCTTTGAGAAGGAGGCAGAAGTCAGGGTCAAAAGCACTAGCATAAGTGATTTTGGCAGAGGCTTCAGTAGGCTTTATCTCATTAGGGATTTTATTGTACATCTTGTTGAATCATTTGGAGAAGTTAGAGACTGATTCTCCCTCTTTCCTCTTTAAGGACCCAAACTCTATGATATAATACATAAATTCCTTTTTGTCCCCCCCTTGCCTCAAGAAAACATCATCTAGAGCTTTAATCCCAACAATAGATCTAGGAGTCAATCTTTTGAACCACTTTCTAGCCTCACCATCAAGGCTCTGGACAAAGAGTCTCATCCAAACATCTTCATTTTCAATATTCATATTATCTGCATAACTGTAGAAGGTAGCAAGGTTCTCTTCAACAATCATGTCTTCTTCTCCAGTGAAATTGGGCATATATTTTAGGTAATCTCTAGCATGGAGAGAATTCATGGGTTGAGGTAAGACCAAGGGGGAATATCTTGCAGCCACTATGGCATCCATTCTATTTATATGAGGATTAGAACCTTCCATAGGGATATGAGGTGGAGGAGAACCAAGAGGGAAAGGGGTTCAAACAAGGGAGACTAGAAAAGAGCTTCCTGGAGGAAAAGGAAACAACAAAGGATTTGGAGAAAAAGATGGAGGGCTTGAGGGAACTGAGGTTTCTCCTTTTGTGGTAGTGGAAGTAGTAATAGGGGGAGGAGTGGTGAAGCCCGAAGTAGGAAAATATTCTGAGGCACTGGGTCTAAACCACGGTACAACTTCAGGGGAGAGAGGAGTGACAATGGTTTCTCCCTCCAATCCCAAACCAGGAGGGGAAAACTCAATAGGAACACTCCCAAAATTCAAATTTCGGGAAAATCCAATAGAAGGTATAACAGAAGGATGAAAATCAGAAATTGGAGTTCCTATAGGATAATGAAAATCATAAAAAATACCTGGTTCAGTTTTAGAAGTACCCTCATGAAGTGCCTTTCCCTTTCTGATAATTTTCTCTGGGTCAGCTTTGGGTGTTGCCAAAGGCAGCTGTGGAGTAAACCTCATGTGTCTGCCTTAGGAAGCCAAAAATGAAACAATGGAGTCACTAATAGATCTACATCAATGGAGTCACCACAATGGAGTCGCTAGGTGCACAGTTGCAATCTTGATGTACTGGGTTCTGATGCACCTTCAAAACCGGCAAGCTTTGTCATTCAATCCCAGGGAAAATATTCAACTTCGTCCCCGACAACGATGCCAGAAATGTTAGCATTGGAAGTCACCTCGGTATTGCAGCATATGTAATCCCAATGCCCATCAATTTGTATGTCATAGTAAATAGTTTAAAGGGTGGTCTAATGGATGCAATATCAAGGTTATATCTCTTTAACTTAGAATCCTGGACCATGCAATGCATAGGTAAGTGAGGTCTTGATCTAACTTCAGTCAATAAGTTGCAGTAAAAGGGTGAGAAAGGGGAAGAACTGGTAAGGAGATGTAAGGTCCTGCTATGGAAATCCTATCTTCCAGCAACCTAAGGAAGAAAATATTCAAGAACGAGATCCTCTTGGACCCAAAGATTTAGACACTAAGATATGTCTAACGACACAGTTACAACAACACGATGATCAAACCTACAACACAATGCTACTGTAACAGGCCGACTGGATCCTCCAATTTTGAGCTACTTAGTATAAGAGGGGGAACAGATAACATGGGAAACTGATTAAAACTGGTGAAAATATTGTAGTGATCAAACCTACATCACAACCCTTGACTGGATCCTCCAATTCTGAGTGTCTTAACACAACGTTTACAAAGATATGGAAAGAAGACGACTTTCATTAAACAAGAAGTCTCAAATACAAATAAATAACCGAAGGAACCAGTGCTTCATCAAAACTTTACAATATTGGAGCCTAGATCAACCATCGACACTTACAAAAATATTAAAATTGAGTATTTATACTCAAAACAAAAATCACAGAAGCATAATCGAGAAGCTGCATTGAAGGCATTACATGTGCATGCTTCTTGTTGGACTGTGCATACAGTCTCTGACCAGACGTGAACTTCGATCAAATGCAAGCAGAGTTTAGAACGATCCTGTTGATGAGATGACTAATTGGCGGTCCTTTCCAATGCTTTCTACTTATGGAAGAAACGATGTTCAACCATCACCAACCACCTTCATAGCTGATTCATTGCGATCGGCGAAGGCTCAAGTCATATCTATTCCTATAAAACGTGGCAGCCTTAACATTTGTTGTCTGGATCTAAGCTGGATGCTTATAGGGAAGCCTGAGGGCAGATGTGGTTGCTGACGAAGTGATTGGCACACTCGATATGGAGTAGAGGACAAAGGATGGCTAGGTGGTCAATTGTGGATGGACGAGGGGACTGAGGATAGAGTGGGGCCACACAAGCAGGGTTGAGGTGTAATGGGATGGAGGTGATGTGGAGCAAGGTGGCACATGTGGCGAGAGATGAGAAAGGGATGGGTATTGGAGGGACAGTGAGTGGGAGACAGATGGAGGGAGAGGAAGTGATGAGGAGTGACCACTTTTCAGCCCGTGATAGGACATTATGTACACATGCTCATTTCGGGCTGCAAAAAGCGGTTTGGAACTTCCCCGCTTTTGGCCCCGAAGTGTGTATTTGGCTGACACATAGCACCTTTACAAACCATGGTTGTTTTTCCTAGACCGATCTATCCTTTTTATCTTGTGCACATGTTGAGGCACCGATATGGCCCTCGACCATCGATATGGGGCACTTAGCTCTTGACCTCCCAGATTTGCGTGTGTCTTATCATGTTGCTCCAAAACGTCACATCGCACCTCTGACTTAGAATATAAGTTGATTGTGGGTTTTTTCCCGCTTTCTTTAATTATTTCTCCAAGGGGATAACTTCTGAGGAAAACACCCCCCCTTTACAAATAAATGTGATAACACATGCCATTTCCAATAAGTATTCATTGTCGATGAGGTCCATTCCTTTCCATACTTCATATTTCAACGACCCTTTGACCCTACCTTCCCCGACTATGTCATGCGAAGTCCAGTCACACATTAGGATGGCAATGCCACTTTCAGTGGCAAAGGTTTCATATCAAGATGTTCTTAAGACTACTGCTGACCTGGATCCTTTCTCCTCACAGAAGGACGAGGAGGATCGCATTCTAGAGCCTGTATGGGCCACCCAATCGTCTTGTTCACATAATTTCCTTGACGATAATTTACCTTCAGATGAAGCCATCTTAGAGGCCATGAATGGTCCCGATAGGCCTTAAGATGATATGCATCATGACTCCTATTTCCTCCCAAAACTTGTTAGGATCAAGCAAAACGATTTTATATCTACCTTGAGTGATATCGTCGATCGCGATATGGTTCCGATAGATACACATGGTGTTTATGCCGAAGGAAACATGTCAAATATTTCTCCTACTATCACGATAGACATCTCTTGAACTCCAGGAAAAAATGAGAATGCATATATTGGTGTGGATTGTTCTCCTGAAGAAATTCATATCTGTACATCGATATCTTCAAATACTTTCCTGACGTATTCTCTTGATCGTACAAACAGATGACACAGATTGACCCCAACATTGTCGAACATGAGATCAAGACTTATCGAGATGCTAGACCTGTTTGAAAACGTCTTAGATTTGTTAATCCTAGGAAGGCCCCTGCTATTAAGGCAGAGGCAAAGAAGATACTTAATGTTGGTTTCATCTACCCAGTTCCCTTGACCGAATGGGTGTCCAACCCCGTTCCCGTGAATAAGAAACAAAAACCTATCTGTGTGTGTATGGATTTTTGAGACCTGAACAAGGCTTGTCCTAAAGACAACTTCCTGACTCCTTTCATAGACCAGATTCTTGATGAGTGCACAAGAAGTGAAGTTTTTTATTTTATGGATGGATTTTTAGGCTATAATCAAATTCAAATTAAACTCAAGGGTCAACATAAGATGACATTTATTTTTCCTGGTACTTTTGCATATTGGAAAATTCTTTTCGGCCTTAAAAACGTTGGAGAAACCTTCCAAGGTGCCATTAAATTTTATTTTCATGATCTCAAACATATTTTCGAAGCCTACCTCGACGATCTTGTTGCTCACTCTCCTAAAAGAGTAGATCACTCCACTCATCTTCGATTATTATTTAATATTTGTCTTTACTATCACATCCGTTTAAACCCGCAAAAATGCATCTTTTGCATTAGGTCTAACTGTATTTTAGGGTTCTTAGTCTTTGATCATGGGATCATGGTGGATCCTATGAATATTGAAGAAATAGTTCGATTGCGTACCCTACACAACATTCAAAAGCTTCAGGGTTTACAGGGGAAGGCTAACTTCTTTCATTGGTTCATAGAGAACTATGCCAATTTAACTAAGGGTTTTGTGCATCTTTTGAAGAAGGATACTCCATTTGTATGGGATGAGTGAGCCCACAAATCCTTCGATATCATTAAGAAATCCTTGGTATTGACGACTCTACTGAAGCCTACAAACTACAGTACGTGCTATTTTCTTTATATCGCCATGTCCGAAGGGATGGTTGGTATGGTTTTGGTTCAGAAGGACGATGAGCTCCATGAGCACATTGTCTACTCTCTCAGTCAAAACTTAGTTGGTCCTGAAATTAAATACTCTCATGAAGAGAAACTAGCCTTGGATTCTATAGACATAGTTAAAATATTACGACATTATATATTAGTTTGAAAAACTACCGTAGTTGCAGATATCACTCCATTTCAATATGTCCTAACTAGGCGCATCATAGGGGGAAAATATAATAAGTGGATTGTTATTTTGCAAGAGTTTTATCTCAATTTTTCTTCGACAAAGTCTACGAAATCGCTAGTTTTTTTCTGAGTTGATATCAAACTTCCCTCGACTAGATGAGGACATTATTCATGACAATTCGTTCACGGATGAACATATATTCCTTATATTGTCTTCATACCCCTTGTAGGGAGACATTCTAATTTATCTTCAAACCTTGAATCTATCCCAACATTTCTCGAGAGACGATCGACAACGTATACGTCATCAAGAAAAAAATTACCTTATCATCGGTGAAACTTTTTATTGTCGAGGAGTAGATAATATTTTGCATCATTTCTTGAATGACGAGGAAGATGAGTCAATTCTCAATGACTATCACATTGGGGCTTGTGGTGTTCATACATCTAGGCTTGAGACAACCCCAAAAAATTTACGAGCCGATTATTTTTGGCCATCAATTTTAAATATTGTGTTGAAGCAGTCAATAAGTGTCACCCTTTCCAGGTGTTCACTTAGAAAATGCGCTTGCATCCAACCTGTCTTCACACAGTCATCATCGTCAGTCCCTTCATTAAGGTGGGGTTAGATTTTATGGACTGCTACCTAGCTTTGGCTGGGGGCCATCAATATTTTATTGTGGCCATGTATTACTTCACTAAATGGGAAGAGGACATGTGTACCGTTAAATTCGATGGTAATATGACAATATTCTTCATAATCAACCAAATTATAGTCCCATTTGGAATCCCAAAGGAGATTTTCAATGATCATGGCAGTCACTTTTAGAATCAAATGATGAAGAAGTTATCATCAAAACTTGGGTTTAAGAATGCTCATTCTTCCCCTTATTATTACCAGTAAAATGGACAACTAGAGACGGTGAATAAATCTGTTAAGACCATCTTGAAAAAAGATGTCAGCTAGATTAAATATGACTGGCATTTAATGCTTTACCCTGTTCTTTGGGAATATCTAACCTCGGTAAATACTTCCACCATTTTTTATCCTTTTCAATTAGTACACGGCGTGGAGTCGATCCTTCTGATTGAATTAGAAATACCTTCCCTCAAACTTGAAATTGAGCTCCTACCTGACACATCTGATCTTGAAAAATGCCTCGTACACCTAGAGCACCTAGACGAGTACCGTTGAGATGACTCTACGGTTATTGAAATGAATAAATGATGTGTTAAGGTTTAGTATGATAGGTTTGTATTTCATCAGAAGTACACTGAGGGTGACCTGGTTCTCATGTATGACCAGGCCAAAGAACCATTGGGGGAAGGCAAGTTCAAGCCCATGTGGCACGATCCTTATATCGTGAGATGTTTTTTATAGAAAGGAGCCTATGAGTTGGAATATTATGAAGGGAATATGATGTATTAGCCTAGAAATGTGCTCTACCTTAAAATATATTACGCTTGAGCCATCAAGATTGGGTGTGACACTTTGTATACTAGTGTATATTAGTGTATATACATATTTTCCTTTGTGTCATCATCTTTATTATCAAGGCTTCCCTTGGTTGGAAGATGTCAGCAGAGTCTTCATTATACTTAGGATTCACATACTGTGCCAATGATCATACATAGAACATGGCTTCTGCCGCTTGGGTCATTTACTCACCCGAGGGTCAACTGATGTCTTCAGGTGGAGTTCGTCTAGAGCCATCAATGAATAATGTGGCTGAGTATAACGTCATTATAGAACTATTACGTGATTCCATTTCACATGGTGTTATGTCTTTAGAGGGTCACTTGGACTCCCATTTAGTCATATGTCAGTTAAAATGCAGTTACCCTATGTGAGACCCTACTCTACTCTGACGATTCCTACGGGTACAAATTTTGGAATGATACTTTGATTTTCTTACTTATAATCACATACCTAGAAGTTCTAGTCATGTATATGATGCATATGATAATTATGTTTTAGATTGGAATTTGTCGCATAAATAAGAAAATAAAATACATTCATGCATGTACACATTATAACATATATAAGTAAAGTCGAAGACAAAAATTCTTTTTATATTTCATATTTTCAAAAAATATGGTGTCATAGTACAAAATGGGACTCACACCCTCAAAATACATATATGGCCGTTATACATATGACCATGGAATATTCTCCTGTGGCGTCGGATGTGTATCATGATATAACATTATGACATTTGTGAGACACCAGAAGAGTCGCACCCACGCACGGGGCACACCCACCACTTGTCATTGCATTCAATCGAGACAGGTTCCCCTATGCATTCTGCAACACTCTATATACATCTCCTCCTCCATGCTTATCTCCCTGTCTCCTCCACTGATGTCATGGGAATCCATCCGGTCATCATAGACCCACATATGCATGACAAAGAAATTGTTAATACTTGATACCATACAAAATATTTGGGTATTTTATTCTTTTTCAAAAAACAAAAAAAATGAAATATATAAAAACATTTCTTACCAATATCACCGTAGGTGGAACTTGGTGGCATAGGAATATCTGGATCCCTTCTATAGGCGATCCCAACATAGGGGTAGTAATTAATGGCTATGACCTATTGGTGCCACCAGAAAAAGAACTCATCATTGTAGGGGGTTGGCACCCTAACACCTCCTAGCCGCCTCATCACGTTGGGCCCCAGAGATGATTTTAGGGGATAAATTTCTCTCATGGGCTAATTTTCCATGTTTTTTCCCAAATAAATATTCTCTATTCTAAAAATGATTCGCCCAAATTCTATAGTATACAATTATTTTACCTTAAAAATCGCCAAAAGTTTATACAAACTATATAGAATCCTTAGAAATTTGAATATTTTTACAAAAATATCGCCAAACATTTATAGTTGGCATATGAAGGATTACTAATATTCGCTAAGGTTTCTACATTTTAAAATAAATTTCCATCCTTAAAATCATCCCTGACATCGGCCCACCGTGACATGGATGGATTGCACGGTCCATGTGGAATGCTCTCTACTCTAGGGTTCAAACCTAGAACCTGCTCAAAGAAAAAACTACATGGGATGGATGCAAATTCAAATTTTCTCTTTCTCCCTTGTTTGCAACCCGTCAGATGGATCTTCATGTTAGTTAGTAGTGAGGTACACCTGTCATAAATAGTGGGTCGTAAACAATTCACTACATATAACATGAGTGGCATTGATGCTTGGTGCAATGAGGTTGACCTCGAGATCCATGTAAGAACAAGTATGACAATATTCAAGAACAAGTTCTCAATCTCCCTGATTGGGAGTTCGCTCCCTACTTTATCTATGCCTAGAAAAAAGTGGGTGGCAATGTAATCCTCCATGGTCATACCACCCCCAGCCCCTCGGGCCTTGAGATTCACTATCTCACCCTAGTGAGACAATCCTGTAATTAAATATATGTCGTCCACTTCAATCCTCAATGGTTTCCCATCGCGATTGAAGACCTTTGTCTCTGAATCCCAATAGTTTATGAGCATCTAAAGTATCCTCACTTGAGCCCTCATTCCTTTGAGACCGCAAAATTTATAAAGTTCACATCTTTTTAGATCTATTTGGGCCTTTTCATCCCTTTCCACTGCTGCATCTACCTCTTTATGCTCCCTCTCCCTCCATTCAAGCAACATCCTACCAAAGGAAAGTCTCTTTTTGAGTTAAATTTTATAAAAAAATTGTTTTCATACTTGTATGAGGGATATCATGTTAATAGTCGCGTATAGGGTCTCATATATGCGGGAAGAATTTCCTTTTCCTGCGTACCTTCCTCCATGTACACGACCTAATGAACTATCAACCGTGGACACCCTAGTTTATATGTTGCACCCTTCTTAAACAAAAAAAATGAGGACTAAATTTGAATTTTAATCCACTAAAAATGAAGAGGAGGGGAAGGGCACTTACTTCGTCCAGATGGTTGCTAATTTCTTTTATTGTATCTCTCACAATCGACACTTGAAGATCATGGGGAAAATGGCCTAAAATGCACTATATGGGTGAAAAAACTCAAATGGTATGGTAAAGTTGTCTATTTTTACTATTAGTAGAATGTTTTTACCAATTTCATATAGTTTGGGATGATATTTTGACCTTATGGATTGATAGTATAGTGGAAAGAGTTGGTTTTGGTGGTTTTGTCCAATTTTTTTTGCATTTTCTAGCGTCATATCGCTCGTTCATGACTTTGGCAAGTATTTTCTTTCACTATCATATAGGATAGGTTGTCATTCCATTTTTCATTCTTGCATTATCCTATGACTGTGATTTATATACCTTAGGAATGAACCCATTTATTAGTGACAAAAAATTATTACTACTACTAGAAGTGTCGTTATTAAGTGGTAGAGGCCTACCAAACATGGGTGCCCTAGTTATAACCTCTGTACCATTTGGTGGCCATGCAAAAAATATTCCATAGGAATGGGAGTTCCTTATAGTTTTGACATGACTTTGTGTTTGAACCTCATATTCTTACTCACAAGAATTATGACCTTCACCTATGGGACTCCCACAGAGTCTTGTTTAAGCCCTTTTCCGACTCTTTCAAAAGAGAAAAGATCTCTGAGTAAACTTGTCTCTTTCACACTCATTAAATGGATTTGAAAGGACGTCTATTTGGTGTAATTTAAACCCTTTTTCAGACCAAGTATACTAATTACGAAAAAGGAACACCCTAGTGAACATTGCCTAGAAGAGTTCGCATGGGTATTATTTTATATGTTTTTGGGCATAGGGGACTAAATTTACGAAAAAGGACATTCTTTGGTGTTAAGTTGTAACTGCATTCCATGCTCTTGGTTACAGTATTGATCCTATTTCTAGTTCTCACTTCCTCATTTTATTCCTATTACCTCAACAATTTTCATCACTATCCAAGAAGATCCTTTTTTATATCCTTTGTAGCTTGACACCCTGTACCCTAAGAGGAAACATTCCCTGAGTTTCCCTGCCCCACATGCACTTCCTTGCATTGAGCATAGGTATGTTCCACTATTTGGAGCTATTTTCTTACTCGTGACACTCATTTCCTCTCTTGTATCATAACATTTATTTTCCTATGAAAAAAAAAGCAACAGGCGAGAAAAAAATATTATCTCATATTGGCAGCAGTCGTGTCGCCTTTGAACAAAGAAAACAAATTTGAGTCCACTTGTCATCCAAAGTTTGGGTTTAGCATGAACTTAGGAAGATGAGATCGTTACTTAGAGTTTAATCCTCCAACTAGTTATTCTTCCAGTCCCTATGGGTGTTGGATTACTGAGAGGGGGGGTGAATCAGTAATAACGTAATTATAATCCTTTTTCTTCAAATGTTATATCAATGTAGAATTATTATCCAATATTGAGCAGTAATAAATAAACAATCACACACATGCACAGTACACCAGTGTTTTACATGGAAACCCAAATCGGGAGAAAACCACGGAATGCTTTTTCTTATATGTCTTGAAGAATTACATTCATTGGAAGCAACAACTTCCTTTGTTTTCCAGCTGCAACTGGAAGGAGGCTCCAACCTCCTAGTTTCTCAGGCTACAACCTAAGGGAAGCTCCAACTCCCCAAATATTTGGCTACAACCAGAAGGAGGCTACAACCCCCAATGTTCTCCAGCTACAACCAGAAGGTGGCTACAACCACTTTTCTTTGCCCAATCCTGCCACCCTGAAGTAGAAGTAGAATGATGGAACCACTGTCACACTATCACTGTGAGATATATTGCTGTAAACCAGTACCAATAAGTCTGAACCATGCATCAACCTGTACCTCAACCTGTAATCAACCTGTACCATAAATAAGTGCATCAACCATGCACCAACCTGTAATCAACCTGTACCATAAGCAAGTGCATCAAACATGCACCAACCTGTAATCAACCTGTACCTTAAACAAGTGCATCAACCATGCACCAACCTCAACAAAAAGCCCTCATCAATTTCATCATCCAAATCTGATTTGTAGCTCTGTAATAGACCTGGTGTATATGATCACATTCCTGCAAACCTTCCTTAACTTTTAAAAGACTAGCATTTTCATCAAACTTGTTTTTAGTCTCACATGCCTAGTTTTGGATTAGTCAACAACCCTAACTTGAAGTAATCATAACTTTAAACCTGTAATGTATAAATATATGAAACTGATATAAAATGTTCTTCAATGTGTTTTATGCAATTCCTCCAAGTGGAACTACTTGGAACCTCTCAGAAAAGGATTTATAGAAAAAATGGCGTACCTTGCTGAATTCTGTCTTATTCTAGAGAGCGACCTTGTAGAGCGTGCCCTGCACAAAATATTTGATGAAATTATATGAAACTATTACACAGCATACTACAGACTATAACCTAATGAAAAAATTTTGTATCACTTAATTTGGATCTGTTATGAAGAAGTTATGACATTTTTACCCGAAACACCTGATTTTGACTAGTTTCAGGACTGGCCACAAACCCTATTTTCCACAGAGTGTAACTCCCAAAATAAAATGACCCACATGATTAATTTTGAACCAAATATACTTGGATATGTTTTCTCACTTGCATAGAAATTTCAGGATCTGAATCATTATATAAAAAAAGTTATAGTGAAAATGGTGAGATGACCTGAAAATAACATACCTTAGAAAGCACCATCAAAAGAATTTATCCTTCCTTGC
>ML777907.1:603527-619788 GCA_009831015.1 Picea engelmannii | reverse complement strand
TATATACCAAGGAGACATTTTCATTTTGAATCATCTTGTACTTGAACATTTAAGTGGGTTAAAAGGAGGTTGCCCCCTCGAAGAGGCTTATTATATGAAATTATCTCTTTTTCAAGGCGTTGAGTACTTTTCCTGAGGTTTTTATATGCTATATTGATGTTTGGTTCTTAACAACAAAGATCCTGTAATCGATTTAATTGAAAGAAATAACTTTCATAAGAGGGAGAGAACTGAATTTACTTATGGCCCTACATTCAATGTATTTCCCAAATTATAGAATACTTTCATTCCATCCTGATTGCTTCTTCTGAAAACCTGCAAAACTCAATCCTACAAGTATATAAGAAAAAAGTAGATATACTAATAACTAACTTGTTAGTTTGATTGAATATGAAAGAAATACATTTCATTTGGTGTCCTAGACAATACAGATTCAATATCAATGAATCAAACATTGAAAACATAAAATGTCGAAGGAATGATAATGCTATTAAAAAATGAATAATATGAAGGCTAATCAATTACCTGCATTTCCGCAAAACTGCGTTGTCAAAAGGACTTTGGGTCACTCCACCCAAGCTTCTACAATAAGGTAGGTCTCAAAATTTTGATACATCAATAGAATCAAGGAGAATTCAAGGAGGCTCCTAGTCAGATAAAGTGGTGTTCAAGGATGAATAGAAACAAGGGTTTCGAGGTTAAGAACCAATAAGATAGGGGAAATTTAGGGGCTTGTATACATGGTGGGGATCAACCAATATTTCTTGGCATTGATATGCATTCATTCATTACCTATCTCCTTGGATGGATGCTCAATTTAAGTCTCCTTTATTCAGTTATAGATACTTGAGTACAAGTAAACATATTTAGGTAACTAACCAAACCCATAACTCAAATTGCAATTACACAATCTCTCTCTCTCTCTCTCTCTCTCTCTCTCTATATATATATATATATATATATATATATATATATATAGAGAGAGAGAGAGAGAGAGAGAGAGAGAGAGAGAGAGAGAGAGAGAGAGCATTTATTACCATGTATGCGACTTTTCTTTGGGAACCCTTGTATATGTGTGTTGCATAACTTCCAAAGAACATACAAAGAAAATTATCCCAACAATTTTCGAACCCAAGGGAAATTTGATCCACAAACATGACAATCTTCTTCTTCACACCCAAACCACCAAGGATTTATAGGGTGATCATCCCAAGAACTTGCATATCAACTCTTTTTCAGGTTCAACTCACAACAGGGAACATAGTTCCCCACCTAGACTAGTATTAGTTTGAATCAATGATAGAGGCCCCCCAAGTAGAATAATCTTTCATCTTAAGTATGCATGAAAAAATCACGACAAGTGGAACAAGAGTAACCACTTCCTCTCTCTTGGGAATTTGTCCCTCCTCCAGGACTCAAGATAAAAACATCAACAAGACAAAATTTAGACATGGAATTTTAGGAATATATTATTATATTCCTTAGGATTATACACGTATCATAATCCCCTTATGATAATATCTTTAAGACCCCTTTCCCTCTCGTAGAGTCATATCCCCCCGTACTCTTTTTGTCTTGAGGTCTCCAACAGTGACACATTTTTTTATTAATTATGATAGCATGATTTACAAAACACAAAGATTGACTCATCAACCACAACTTATAGGATCATCAACCTCATACCACATAGGAACCCTATCCTAAACATACACATACAAGGTACTCTATCCATAAATCATCTTGGATCACCACCCTAATAAAACAATATGTACAAATACATACAAGGTTCTACCTAGAGGGTTACATTCCCCTCCCCCTTATTTTATGCATTGTCCTTTATGCATGTTGTACATTGTTCATTTTAAAATTCAACAAAAAACACCAAAACGATCTGGGTACTCTTCCTTCATGATGTCCTCATGCTTCCATGTAACATATTAAGGACCGTAACAGGTCCACTAAACCTTTTCTAGTCTTATTGCTTAATTCTGGAGTATCTTGACATTATTGTCAAGTATGCATGTTGGATGAACCCAGAAGTTGCCTTCTTGCTCCACCTGAATCATAGTCTAATCAATAACATGATTATCATTAGGAACATATTTATTAAGCAATGACACATGGAAAAATTTATCCACGCGCTTAAATGTAGGTAACACTAAAATATAAGCAACAAGCCCAATCCTTTATGGGATTTCAAATAGCCCATAGTAATGTTCTTCCAATTTTCAAAAATTAACCAGCTTTAGGGAACTTCTCATGGACTTCACTTCTAAGAATATATGGTTTCCCACTTTAAACTATCAGTGCATTCTTCCCTTAAAAAAATAAAATTTTCTTCCTATCTTGTTTCAAGTTCTACTTAATCTTGTCCATCTGTTATACAATTTCCTTGAGGATCTCTAGCCCAACCACTACAATGTCTATTGGGTTATCCCAACTCACTAGAGTGTTTCACTTTCTTCCACAAAGAACCTCGAATGGAATAAATTTTAACGATGCTTGATATCCATTGTTGTAGGAAAAATACATCAAAGGGTGATACTCTTCCCACTAGGGAAGCTTGTCCATGACATACATTCACAACATATATTAAATCACTTGAATAATTCTTTTTATCTTCCCATTTGTCTCTGGTTGATATGTTGTACTGAATTTCAAATTTGTTCACAATTCTTTAAATAAGGCATTACAAAATTTTGAAGTGAACTTAGGATCTATATCAAACATGTTGTACTGAATTTCAAATTTGTTCATAATTATTTAAATAAGACATTACAAAAGTTTGAAGTGAACTTAGGATCTATATCAGACATAATTTCCTTGTGCACACCATGCAACCTGCCAATTTTTGTCATATAAATGTTTGCAATATTTATTGCTTTATGTGTCATCTTTATTGGCACAAAATGAGACACCTTGGTTAATTCATTCACCACCACCATGATGGAATCACGATTCTTCACTGTTTTGGGCATCTTGGTGCTAAAATCCATTGTCACCACTTCTCATTTTGAATTAGGAATGGATAACAACTACAATGATACATTTGGATGCCCATGTTCATATTTAAATTTTTGGCCCTCCATGCATTTGTCGATATAATTAGCCACATCCATTTTCATGCCTGATCAAAATTATTGACCTTTGATAGTTTTTATGGTCTTTTGATAACTTGAGTTCCCATCATAAGGATCGTTATGCATTTCTTTAATCATAGTATTTTTTAGCTCTTGTGAATTCGACACATATACTTTGCATTTGTACCTGAGAACTATATCCTCTTCCAATGCATAATTCTTAAATCTATGCTAAAGTTTCCCTTGTTTTAATGCTTTCTCTACTTGCACATATTGCTAATATGATTTTGTAGCTTCAATAATTCCATCCTTTAAATAAAAAACATATATGCTTATGGTTGAAGCATGCATCTCATGCACCCACCTTCTATGTGCATCATCTACTCCATTATCCTTACCTTTGATATTATTTATATCAAAGTCATATTCACTGAGGAATTCTATTCATCTTACTTGTCCTAAATTTTAATCCCCTACCCATAAGGTAGTGTCTCCACATATTCAACGAATGAGTAGTAGCTTCCAATTCTAATTCATGCATGGAATAGTTCCTTCCATGCTCCTTGAGTTTCCTGGACTCATAGAAAACCACATGACCATTATGGGTAAGGACACCACCTAGTCCTTATTTGTATGAATTTGTGCAGAGTACAAAATATTCATTTGGATATGCAATCCTTATCACCGATTCAGTTGTCGAAAATTCATTTAAATGAAGAAATAACACTTCACATTCCTCAATCCATTCAAACTTCACACCCTTCTTTTTCAAATAAGTTGTAGGATGTGAAATATTTGAAAACCATTTTATAAATATTTTTTAGCATCCTACTACTCCCATGAATGACTTGACATATATGGAATTACTTCGAACTAGCCATTCTTTGATTGTCTTAATATTATTTGGGTCCACTTCTATGACCTCGTTTGAAACAATGTGACCCAAATAATGGATCTTCCTCTGATAAAATGATCATTTACTTAGCTTTGCATAAATTTGATGTTACCTTAACACTAATAACATCATTATTAAGTGTTTATCATTATCCTCTTCATACTTAGAGTAGATAAGTAATCCATCCAGGAAGACCATGAAAAATTATCCAAATACGCTCTGAAAATGTTATTCATCAAATACATGAACACAACTAGTGCATTTGATATCCCAAATGACACCACTACAAATTCATAATGACCATACCTTGTTCTAAAGGAGGTATTTCTGATATCGTTATCTTTAATCCTTACATGATGGTAGCTTGACTTGAGATCAATCTTGGAAAATACCTTAGCATCCTTCATTTGATCAAAGAGATAATCTATCCTTGTCAAAGGATATTTGTTCTTCACTGACACCTTATTCAACTACTAAATTTCAACAATACTCTGGATGAATTGAGGACCAAGTCATCATCATTTGCATCCTTCATATTTTTCTTTCTTCTTAGGATGAAATTCTAGTCCCTTTCTATTGGTCTCTACACAACAGTAAAAAAATGTGAAATCGAGTGTTTAAAACATGTTAGTGATTAATGTTAAGAAATTCATTTTTAGTAAAATGTCAAAGATTTTTTTTATTTTGATCTCCTTTTGATACAACTAATTCCTCTCTTTGCAACATCTCCATAAATATTTTACGCACTTTTGCACTCAATTTGCGAACAATATTATTGAGTTTCTTCAAGTTTTTTCTCTGCATGAGATGCCTTAACCAATACACATCATTAATTTAAAGCTACATATAATTCAAATATATTAAGTTTTTGATAAAACTTAAGGAACTTTCATTTTTATCTTGTTGGGATGGGCTATCATTGTGTTGGCTGCAAGAATTTGTTTTCCCTAAACTTGTATCGACCATATTCTCTAAAAAAAAACAAGAATCATCAAATATAAAAACTACAAAATATTTTTTGGAAAATAACATTTTGGTGAGTATAATAAAATAGTACGCACTGTTGTGTTAAACATATGTATACACATTAGTATATGATTATTGTGTTGTTACAAAATCAAAAGTAGTTTGTCTACAAATTTTTATATTCGCACAATGCTCTATAAGATAATATAATCACTGATGACTCATTACTATTTACTGTGCACCGCTAAACCCATGAACAAATTTAAAACATGATTATTTTTGTATTATTTTTTTATTTATTTATATTTTAAACTCAACAGTGCTATTGACAGGAAAATATATACTATTATGCAATTCATGTATAATGTGCATCGCTAACTACAGAATCATTTTTTTTAAATGAACAGTGAAAGGGTTTGGGATCGAATGCAATGGGTGGTGCCATTGTAATGGATACCAAATGCCCCATATAAAAGTAAAGAAACCCTATAAAAATATATTTCTTAAAACAAAATATCCTTGTGAAATATAGAGAGGGAAACTAACGGAAACAACAAGAAAGCTAGGGTTTTCAATACCAAAGGTAACTATGAAACTCTTTTACTTTTTTGAGAATGCACTAAAACTTGTTTCAATAAAATAGGGAAATAATTGATCTATGATCAATAGAATTAAATCACATACTTAAAATTTCTCCTCTATAGATTTGTATGTGACCTACAATGATCCCTTACAAATTTGGTTCTTCAAAACAATCTTCTCACTCCAAAGTCTTTGCTGGTAAATCTCCCTTGCACAAATCTCC
Organism: Picea engelmannii; assembly: GCA_009831015.1. NCBI lineage: Eukaryota > Viridiplantae > Streptophyta > Pinopsida > Pinales > Pinaceae > Picea > Picea engelmannii. Next base: position 614,042 of record ML777907.1, on the reverse strand, counting down.
CCTCTAAATTTTGGTAAAATAATAAAATATTAATTAGGATTTTCATTTATAAACACGTAAATTTAGAAAAATGAAATTCGTGTTCATTTTTCATTGTATATTTTGGTACATTGATGATAAACACACACATTTTTTTTAATAACTTAATTTTTTGGTGCACTATATAGCTTAAGGTGCAACGATGAACTTTTTCATAAAAAAACATGAACAAACAATTTAATTGACAAAGTGCAAATACAAACCTCCACAATTAAAATTTTGTGGAGGAAAATATGGAGTTCACTCTTCGGAGCTTCTCAAAATTTATCACACCAGAGCATTTTGTATATACATATGCATCAGTGCATCATATAATAATTAAGTGCATAGATAACTTTTGAAATCCATTTGAAATTTTGTTTGAAGTTAGATTGTTCTATCCTTACCAAACTTTCTTTTAAGAATTTATTCACATATTGATGATGGTTTTGGATTAAATGTAGGAAAACAATTTTTATAATGTCAAATGGCCAATTCTTCAGATTCCATCTCATTCCATATCATTGCAAGTTCTTAAAGTTCTCCCCCACTTTTTGAAGTAAGGCTAGATTTTATTTATAATTTATTTATTTGATTAAATTTACATTATGTATGAATATGCATTTGAATAATTATCCATTGAATTTTATAGGATCACGATTCAAGATCTAGTTAAGATGTGTAAGATATTCCACCAGTTCAAAAATTCCACAAGTTCTTATTGGGAGAAATATATCACAGGAAAATGTTTCATGAAAATGGGAAATTGCTTTACCCTACCAATTGTAACATGCCATATTCCAGTAACTAGTTTGGGTCAATGGTATTACACCATGAATTGGATTTCTTTTATGACGCTCTTGTAGTATGTGCTTGTAAGGGTTAAAGGAGAACCCTCGACGTGTCGCATTGTCCCATTATATTAATGATTGAGTACCCAAAGTTGAAAGTCTAATACCTCCCACTACGATCAAGAATCCAATAGGTGATATAGAAAAGACACATAGGAATGCTTCCATATGATCCTTTTTTGAAAATATGGAAGCCATATCAATTAAGATTCATCCTAAATTGATGATCCCATCTCCTTATAATGAGTCAATAGAGACTTCTAATGATCCAAAGTATGATATCAATATTAGAAAAAACTTATCTACTAGGAGATCCAAAACGTTTTGTGAGATGAGAGAAAAAATGTCCAAGTATGTCACACCAAATTTGGTTCAATTGTTGGAAGGTAGAGATGAATTCCCTCTTCCTATGCATATGCAAAGTAAATACCAAAATTTTTATAACGATAATTTCTATGGTGCTTGGCCATATTCTATGCTTATTCTTAATGTTGGATCCAAATTCTTGTTTTGTGGTAATAGCTATATGATTTCCAAGTGTAGGATAAACATTGCAAGTATTGGGTTTTTAATTATTTCACATGAATATGTTCCTACCAAAAAATTGGTAGTGATTATTCCATTTTGTGTTCCTTTATATAGTTAGTTTGATTACTTGAATATTTTTAAATACAAACATAGTGTTTCCAATCTGGAAGTATGTGCATGAATGATTATGCTTGTAGAAAATTTAATAGGAAAATCCCATTATATATTGATGTTATTCCACAAACACATGGGGAAATTATAAGGTTCATAAATAGTTGTAGGTCCTCATTATTTAGTTCAAATTGTTACTGTCAAGAACACTTCAATGACAGAGTTATTTATGAAAAGGAAGGCATCCAAATTTGTTGTTGTGCATGCAATACGTAGTTTCGGTGAATTTGTTTTAATAAACTATAAATTTCGTACACCACCAACCAATTGTCAAAAACACCTTTCATTCGGTCTACCTTTAGACATCCCCTTGAGGCATAGGAAAAATATGACTGAGAAATTTTATTTTTATATTTTCAATGGAAATAATGTAAATGTATTTCTTAATTTTAAATTTATTTTATAAAGTGGTTGGTTGCATGCTTATTATTGGGGAAAACATTCCATGCTTATAATAACTGTTTGGTATAATGTTTGAACATACTAAATGCATTGCGTTACAAATAATATTGATGTAATGTTCAATATTTTTACAATCACGATTTTGGTGATGAGCGACATGTCTACCATCTATTGTTGCACTTCACTATGATGTCAAATCAAGATAATTATATTAAATGAGCAAAACTCAGAAAGGAATCATACAAAGCATGGTTGAATCAATGACCTTTTCAATTCCCACTACATCGTGAGTCACCAATTCAAAACCTCTATAGTAACACAATTTTTTCACATGTTGGGGATGAAGGAAATGATATAGAGGTTGGTAAGGATGATTTATTACTGGATACCCAAGCCATGGAGGGAATGTTTTTACATTCATTCTAGAAAAATGAACTATGGGATGATGTTGATATTGTCTATACATCCCTCGAAAGCCTAAAATATGCTTCCACCACCCTTGTTTTTCAATAGGGGTAAAGGTATACCCAACTAGGGATGAAAATTCTATTGTACAACTTGAAATAAATGTATGGTATGCCAAACATGTGTTTCTTGGCACTTTTGTTGTAACTAACCATTAAGCTCCCTAGTTTTTTAACGAATCTTGTCACACAATGAATGAAGAAAATGGTTTATTTTATGCATTGTTAATGACAATGTGTATTTATATTTCCCGTTAATTTTAGGTTAGTCAAGGATAAGGTACTTCCGAGTGATAATGTCTTGCGCAATAACTATGGAGCGGAAAACAAAATGTTCAAAAGGTTGGATGATGAGTACATATCATACCATGCATGTCCAAATTATTGTATTCTCTATATAGAAGAATATGAAGACAAATATATGTACAAAATGTGGGCATGTTAGATACCAAAAATCAAAAAACAAGGGTAAGGCACATGGTCCTCCTCATAATTAGATATTGGGGCACATTCCTATAATTCCAAGGATTCAAAGCCTCTTTCATTGAAAACAATTAGATTTTTTACAAGGGTGGCATGCCTCACATAGAAGTGGGCCAAGAGTTATGTGAATCACAAATAATTTAATAGCCACTAATCATATGGAGGATACATGGCCAAATAAATTCAAGGATGAAGTATGAAGCCTGGGATTGAGCATAGCCATGGATGGAATTAACTTGTATTCCCTCCAACACAAGAACTATTATGTTTTTCCAATGGTGGTTATCGATAATAATATCCCCCCATGGTTATCCATGAAGAATGAACATCTTATTTTGTCTCTTATAATCCCAGGTAAAAGACAAGTTAAGAAAATGGATTTTTACCTCCAACTATTTATTGATGAATTTAAGAAATTATGAGAATGGATACATGTATATTATGTATCAAGGACCATCCCAAAGGAGTTGTATTTTAAGTTGTATGGAATATGTGCATACACTGCACATGAATATCCAAGATTGGGATTTTTGTCTAGTAAGCATGTTGATTGATTTGTTTATATCTATAATGTTGTTTGGCATAATTAATTTGGTGAACCTATATTTTTTACACTAATGTGATTTGTATACAATAACATCATTGGTCTTGTAACAAAAGGGTATCATGGATGTAAATTTTGTGGAACTTATGTAAAGTATAAGTGGTCAAAACACCTATGAAATCTGGTGTATGACTAAATTAGCATATTCCTCCAAGAAGATCACTCTTATAGAAAAGTTGCATCTTCATTCAATGGTAAACTAGAGAGAAACTTGGCACCTGAAATAATCACACTAGAAGATTGGATTAGGACATATGAAATAGAGAATGATATGGAAATTAGAGAATTTCTTGATTCAAATGGGGAACCTTTGTTTAATGATTCTGAAAGTTTTGACACCTATATTGAAAAAATTCACATTTGGATGAAAATAAAATATTTGTTTATGAGCTTCCATATTGGGAGCATCCTAAAATTTGCCACTTACTAGATCCCATACATATATTCAAAAATGTTTAATCTTCTTTAAGGAGGAACATATCATCGAATATAAAAACACATTGCCAATTGGGAGGGATCTTATTTCTTTGAATAATAAAAAGAGACATTGGAAAAGAGAACAAATTAGAGAAGAGGTTGGTACCTCTTGGTATTTTAAATAAGGTGATATCACATGGATTTTGAAGAAATATGATATTTATATGGTGAACGATGTTATATTGAGTGTGAAGGAACCTTGTTTATATGGTTTGACTCTATGATGTTGCTCCATTGTAGAAGGGAATTTTTCGGAGTTGAAATCACATGACCATATGAATCTTCTAAGGGTATTCATGTCGAATACATAATGCTTTTTATATAGTGTATTTTAAAATATACCATGTACTCAAAATTTTATGGAAATTAATGATGTATGTGTCTATTTTGTAGTGCCATTATATTTTTCTTGTGCATAGTTGTGTGAAACATGACTTCCCCTAATACCTGCAACATGCCAAATTGAAATTATCTTCATTTGTACATTGGATCACATCAAAGGAGATTCACATTGTTATCATTTCCATGGTGGCGTCGAGAGATAGTTTAGATTGTTGGTATGTTTGAGAAGGAATTGTCCATGAGTTTTATGGACTTGCAAGTCCATCTTATAATTCACCTACCTAATGAGGTTGAATTAGCGGGGATACTCTCATATCATTGGATGTTCTTCTTAGATAGGTACATGAAAACATTAAAGTTTTTTTTTTAACACAGGTAAAATCTATAGGGATCTATGATGGAGGAGTGCACAGTATACAAGTCATTCTATTATTTTAGTGAGTAGATAAATAAATTTGATGACACAATAGGGGCAGTGTTTTGGTAAAATTAATGAGATGAGGACAAAAGGGAAGGGGAGTTAATACAAATGAATGAAAAAAGGTGCATAATAAAGAGTAAGTCACTTATATTTTGTCAAAGTTATATAGAAAAATTGTTTTCAATCATGCCTTATCATAATCATTTAAAATAAAATATACCAAAGATATGTCCCAACAATTGTATTGATGACTAGATCATAGAGAAATATGGTATGTCCATAAATTACCGTCACGGAGAAGAGTTGGATGCACCAAACATAGGGATCAGGTGCAAAAAATCTATAATAAGATATATGGGTACCACATTCAATTTATAATATTCCATATTTCAATTGTAACATGTATTATGTTTTTATTAATGCTCAGGTAATTAGACATACAGAATCATCATGTGTTCACATTTTTACAGGTACATTTGTTCCCATCCATGTGAGCATATGGACATCATTTTCACAATATGTTAGAAAAATAGGATCGCGGAGCAATAAAATAAACAAATGCGAAAATAAAACATAGAAGATACACAATACAATAGAGACACAGATATACATGGTTCATCCATTGTGGGATACATCCATGAGATAAACTTCCAGGTCCTTCCTTTCTATTATCCATCAAAATGAAGGGATACAACTTACATCACACTCATTGTAACTTCCTCTTCTTTCTCTCACAATATATTCTCTCATAATACAATATTCATGATAATACATAGATGCAATAAAATTACCTCATAAAAGAGGGTTTCCTTCTAGGGAAAAACCCCTTAAATAACTTTTACTGTCAAATCTGCGACCTTATAATGAACGATCCAAACTGACTATGAAATTACAATATTTTACAAGGCATTTTTTCCCAAAATTTCACTTTGAGGGTGCTTTCCTTGAATCCCCCACCAGGAGTCCCACTAAAAATATTGTTGTCGCCCCACTTGACCCCCCTAGTGACAATTGTGGGGGGGAAAGCCCCCACACACTGCCCATTCAGGAATGGGGTCCAAACATGGCTAAAACAAATCTCCAAATCAAGAAGATAATCAAGCTCCACAACCAACAATCTCCCACTTGGAGATTGATCACAACAAATCCATTGTTGTTGTACATGCTGGAATATACTTCACCTTGGAAATTTATCATGATGAGGTATTTCTTTTAGATTCATCGCATTGGTTTTTTAAATTCAACGTTTTGGACCAAACCAATGTGGTCCATCATTAGTGTATAAATATATAAAAAAAAAATCATATATTTATACACTTGATCTATTAGTTTTTCTTCATATCTCAAAAACTCTTCCTGATGATGGACCACATTATTTTGGTCTGAAACGATGAATTTAAAAAACCAATGCGATCAATCTGAAAGAACTACCTCATCATAATAGTGGTCACAAAAGTATTAGAACATAAATAAAATTTATCAGCGTCAGCTTCATGCTTGAAGACCAACTAAAACTAAGCAAGAACTTAGTTTATCCTAGTTACTCCCTATGTTAACCTGTCTAAAAGATTCTATCTACTATGTATCTTTTCCAACTTCAAATGTCCATCTTCCAAGATGGATTATATGAAATGGTACCTGAGTTCTATATTCTTAGTATTTGAATGGAAGGTTGAGTTCTTTGCAAGATGAATGGAACTCTCACTGTCACAATACAACTTACTATTCTCCTGCTTCTTTCTTAATTCCTCCATAAACCTCTGTAACCAAATCATTTCTTTACTAGCCTCTATAGACAAAACATAATCTTCTTCTCTTGTTGAAAGTGCAACAACCTTTTGTAGTTTTGAAATCCAACTTACTGTTGTTCCATCTATAGTAGAAACATACCCTATGGTTCTCCTCCTGCTATCTTTATCACTTACCATATCTGAATCAACATATCCCTATAGAAAATTCTTTGAACCTCCAAAACATAATGCAGGAGTAGAAGTACCTCTCAAATACCTGAGAATCCAATTTACTACCTCCCAATTTTCTTTACCTATATTGTTCATATAGATGCTCACAACTCCCACTGCATGTGCAATATCTGGTCTTGTGCAAACCATCACATACATCAAGCTACCAACTGTTGATGAATAAGGGACCTTGGACATGTATTCTATCTCCTCTTGTGTCTTGGGACACATTTTCTTAGTTAATTTGAAATGCTTGGCTGAAGGTGTACTAATTGGTTTTGCATTCTGCATTCTAAACCTCTCCAACACCTTCTCTATGTACTCACCCTAAGACAATGTCAATTTGCAATTTTTCTTGTCTCTTGTTATTCTCATACCAAGGATTTTCTTTGTAGCACCCAAATCCTTCATCGCAAATGAATTAGCTAGTCTCTTATTGAGAATATTTATATCCTGCATATTAGATCATGTAACTAGAATGTAATCTACATACAATAGCAAGTAGCTTCCATTTTATATCCTTTTAAAATAAACACAGTGGTCAGAATGACATCTATTATAAACTTGTTCTATCACAAAATTTTCAAAATTCAAATACCAGTGTCTTAGATATTAATTTAGGACATATCATCTATTCTTCAAACTATATACCAAATTCTCCTTTCCTTTGACCTCATACCCATTTTGATTTTCTAGTACATATAAATCTCTTCCTCCAAATCCCCATGGAGAAAAGTTGTTTATACATATAATTGTTCAAGATGAAAATCGTATGTTGCCACAAGACTTAAAATAGTACTAATTGAATTCATATTAACAAACTGAGAAAATATTTCATCAAAATCTATACCTTTCTTTTGTGCAAACCCCTTTACAACAAGTCTAGGCTTGCACCACTTTTTTCCTCCATCTTCTTCCTTTAACATGTAAACCCATTTATTCTGCAATGCTCTTTTTCCTATAGGAATTTGAACCAAGTCCCAAGTCGGTTTATTTACCAAGGAGTCCATTTCCTCTTTCATGCCTTTCTCCCAATTCTTTTTAGTTTCTACCTACATTTCCTCTTCATAACTTTTTGGTTCACCATAATCAATCAATAATAAATAATACAGTGAAGGAGAGTATCGTTTAGGGGGTCTACATAAACTAGTAGATATTCTAACAACACTTGCATTATTTTGAGGTACCTACTACTCCTATTGTTGTACATTTTGATTTTCTAGTACCTTTGGAAATTATTTTTCAATGATATCATCAAGCGCTGTGTATTATGGTTTTTCTTTTTCCTATTTCTTTCCCTGCAACTGATATTTGTACATGACCTTCTCATTGAATATGACATCTCTACTCCTAATGATTTTTTTATTTTCATAATCCTATAAGTGATAACCAAAATCACTAACACCATATCCAATAAAGGTACACTTTTTGGATTTTGCCTCAAGCTTTGTTCTATTTTTTTTATCGATATGGACAAATGCTTCACAACCGAAAGTCTTCAAAAATGAATAGTTTACCTTTTTACCTGTCCATTCCTCCTCTAGAATTCCACCATCCAAAGAGATTAAAGGTCCTATGTTTATCAAGTTAACAAAAGTATCTACAACATCTACCCAAAACTGTAATGGAAACCAAGCATGCAATTTCATACTCCTTGCACGCTCCATGATTTTCCTATTCATCCTTTCTGACACACAATTTTCTTTTGGTGTTCCTAGAACTGTCTTATCTATATTAATCTCATGGTATGAACAATAATCATCAAACTCCTTTCTACAATATTCACCTCCATTTTCTAATCTGAGACACTTCAACCTTTTTCTTGTCTCATTCTCAACCAAAGCTTTCCATTTCTTAAAAGTATCAAAAACATCATATTTTTGTCAAATTCAATAAACCCAAGTTTTTCTAGTTTCATCATCAATAAATGTAACATAATAACGAGATCCACGAAGAGATGATACCTGATATGGTCCCCATACATCTGTATGCACAATATCTAACCTTTCACTCTTATTTTCTTTTCTGACTCTGAGCAATCTGACTCTCTTCTGTTTTCCATAAACACAATGCTCACAGAAATCCAAATCATTTTTTTTAATATTTGACAACAAATTCCTTTTGTGAACTATCTGCATCCCCTTCTCACTCATGTGTCCAAGCCTATAATGCCAAAGTGTTGTATCCACTCATGTAGAAGCTAAAGAGATAGAAGAGTAAGTATTACGAGTACATAAATACAATGCACCTACTTTATCTCTTTTTTCTATCACCAGTGATCCTTTGCTGACCTTCCACACCTTATCTATAAATATGGATATAAAAGCTTCACTTTCCATCTTACTTGTTGAAATTAGATTTTTACTTAGATATAAAACATGTCTTACCTATTTCAACAACCATTGGTTTCCATTCTTTTGTTTTATTTGTACCTTTCCCATTCCAACAATTTTGCATGGTGCATCATCACCCAAATGAACCTGTCCAAAATCACCTTGAACATAATCTAAATTTTTTTCCCTATGGGGTGTGGCATGAAATGAATCCCCTGAATCTACTACCCAAGGCTCAAAAATATTATCTACCAAAATAATCAAAGCATCATTTAACACATCACTCGTTAAATTTGCTTTCTGATTTTTCTCATGTTGTCCATCTATTTGTTTCTTTGGAGATATACAACATTTCTTTATATGTCCTCTCTTTCCACAATTATAACACTTTGTTTTTCCTAGTCTAGATTTGGATCTTCCATTCCTTATCTTCCCATGGTTCCCTGATCCCTTTCCTCTATGCTTTTGTCTTCCTCTATTCTCCACAGTCAATGCATTACATGATGTCTCACCAGTGTTTTTCCATCGTTTTTCCTCGCTAAGGATAAAACCAACAACATCATCAAATTTTAGAGTGTTTGAACCATAAACATAGTTACTTACAACCATGATCAAGCCATTCCAAATTTCTGGCAATGAGCATAGGATTAGAAGAGTTCTGACCTCATCATAAAAGTCCACTTTTATAGAACTTATCTGATTAGTAACCATATTAAATTCATTTAAATGATTTGCAATAGACCCACCTTTTGACATCTTCATATTAAATAATCACTTCATTAGAAATAACTTATTGGACATCAATGGTTTTTCATATAGTTTATCCAATGAATCCATCAACTCCTTCATTGTCTTTACTTTCGAAATATTGAAAGCCATCGACACTGCCAAGATCAGTCGTATCGGTCCCAGTGCCTTTCTGTCGAGAACCTCATATTATTTGTCCTTCATGGTCCTCGATGTCTTTTCTATTTGTAACGACCTCCTATCATCACCGTGCGTTCCCAAAAACGCCCAACAAACTATATTCTTCTCATGGCCAAAACGGCGGTAAAAATTTTAACATTTGCCAGAACAACTCACACAATCTTGCAGAACCGAAATTTGCCGAATATACAAATGCCATAAAAATTCCACGATTTCAACATCAATAACATTTTTTTACCGAAAGTAAAATGCATTATACTTTACCATTAAAATCATACCTTGGCCACACGCCCGCTTTGGAGACGTCCCTCGTGTTGTGCCGCTTCCCTCGCTCCATGCCGCTTCTGCTTGCCGACCAAAGAAAGCTCACCGGTACCTCCCAGCCAAACTCTAGGGGTACTCTTCTTCCCCCTTAGCCCCCCGAGCCGCAAAGGGGCCACACAAGCACCAGAGATAAAATAGCGTCTCAGCAAGCCTCAACGACTGAGCTACCACTCCAATCACAGCTGAGATATACCCAACTCCTCACAAGC
>ML777907.1:559541-592415 GCA_009831015.1 Picea engelmannii | reverse complement strand
CTTTAGTAATTTATGTATGCATCCAATCCAGTCAACAAGACTAGTCTTTTATAAAAGACAACAACCAATCAATTGTTTGATAAATTCCTTAATTACAATTATCCGTTTCAACAATTTTATTTAGACAACTGTGGTTTAGTTACGAAATTATGAATATTCATATATACACATTTCTTTTTCTTTTTTGAAGGGAAAACATTAAATTCCACCACAAGACAGATCTCCATACCTTCTCAACTATTACTACTCATCCTTCCTCCCTAACCTACTTCCATCTCCATTCCTATCCTTCCTTTGCTATACTATCTTGGAGCATCAACTATATTGACCTAACTCCAAATAGAACCCGTAAGCGGAAGTGTTGCTATCTCGACCAAGCTTCCCTAGCAGGCATCTGACAGTCATCATCACACGTCTTGGGGAGCGTGAACTAACACCGTCCTCCCATGACTTCAGGTTTCAGAGGATACACGGTGGGAAATGCCTCCACCCCTCCTAACATAACTAGGGTCCACACCCTACAATGGAATATACAGTGGCACTGTGTTGCTGGAGGTTTTGTCATTGTTTATTCGGTTTTGGGCAGTGTCATCACTTGAAATCATGCACTAGTCCACATATCATAGCAATGCATCCAAACCAATATAAATGCCACATACAATATTCATACCATAATGTTTCTCGGTTAGTGTTCCTAATATCCACTTTCACCATCATTATCCCTTGGCTATTTCATAGCCCATAACCTGTAGATTAGTCTGTAACACAAACTCATACATTTCTATGCATTATCATCATGTAATTGCATACTATCATCATTTCAATTTGGTATCCATGTACCGATAAATTAACATCAAATTTTTCCAGTTAGAAATAGATCTCATAATATCCCGTAATTCAATTTCGACATCTATTCATAAGATTATCATTTACCCAAAATAGATTGCATCATATCCAACATCATCCTAATAGCATTTAAACATACATTAAATTCACATTCTCACAATATGTCGCATCATATACATCATCATCAATAACATTTAAACATTCGTAAAATTTACATTCACATAATAGATTGCATTACATACATCATCATCAATAACATTTAATCATTCATAAAAATTCATACATTTAAAGTTTAGGTGTATCACTTAATAGTTTCATTGTGACTATAAAATAAAGTATATAGGCCTCAGGTAATCCTGGCTGTCTAAGTCAAAAGGTGGTGTTACATACAGCCAACCTTCGAGAAACATGTTCTCGAGGTGGTAAAAAAAGTGAGGGATAGTCTCGTCGTAGTGTCTCGATGTCTTCCCAAGTAGTAGATACTGGACTGTACTTGTCCCACTGGACCTTAACTTGGTCTACCAGACGGTTCCTGAGCTGTTGGACTCTATGGTCCAATATGCGTAACGGTTCTACCGTGAGGGTTCCCACGTCCGATACCTGCAATTCCTTCCAATTTAGTTTATGTGATTCATAAATAACATAATGACATAAAACAGATACATGAAATACATTATGCGTTTTATGCAAGTGGGGTGGCAGTACGAGACGATATGCAACGGGTCCAATTTTCTCTTGGATCTTGAATGGTCCTATAAACCGAGGTGACAACTTTTCCCCCTTCCCGAACCATATGGTACTCTTATTAGGCCTGATACGAATGAAAACCTGGTCTCCCACTTCATAACTTTGGTCGGTCCTGTGTGCATCCGCATAGATTTTCTACCTATCCTGTGCTTCCTTTAGTCTCTACCTAATCTAAATCACCTGTTCCTCCATTTCTTGAATCAATTCTGGCCCAACTGTTACTCGATCTTCTAGTCTATCCCAACTCAATGGAGTTCTGCATGACCTCCCATACAAAGCTTCGTAGGGTGGCATTCCAATGGAACTATGATAACTGTTATTGTAGGAAAACTCTACAAAAGGTAGGTACTTCTCCCACTGGGTTTGATTATCCATTACATACATCCTAAGCATGTCTTCCATGACTTGATTTACTCTCTCAATTTTCCCATCTGTTTCAGGATGATAGGCTGTGCTTAAGTTCAATTGAGTCCCCAACGTTGACTGTAAATTTGTCCAAAACCTAGAAGTGAATCTAGAGTCCCTATCTGAAATGATCTTCTTAGGTATCCCATGCAAACGGATAACCTCACTTACAAACACACGTGACACATCAGTGACATCGTAAGTGTCTCTAACAGGAATGAAATGAGCACTCTTGGTTAACTTATCCACTATCACAAGAATGGCATTGTGTCTATGAGATGTGAGCGGTAACTCCACAACAAAATCCATAGAGATCACTTCCCACTTGGACATAGGAACATCATGTGGTTGTAGGAGGCTTGCTGGGTGATGGTGGTCGGCTTTCACTTGTTGACATTCTAGGCACTTGGCGACGAAATGGACTACATCGTGCTTCATGCCTACCCAATAGAAGAGCTTCCTCATATCTGTGTACATCTGCTTCACACCTAGATGCGCACAATAAAGTGCTCTATGGGCTTCCTTCAGTATGATTCTTCGAATATCCCCATTCTTAGGGATGTACATCCTTCCTTGATATCTTAACAGTCCGTCTATTTCCAGACTATATCCTTCATACTTTGGATCTAACTGCCTCTCGCTTTGGAGGTTTGAAGTGACCTTTAAATACCAACTGTCTCCTAGGAGTTGTGTCAACACATGTTCCCTCATATTGATCTTTAAGGTTACCAAGGAGAAGATACATGGTCTCCTACTCAAGGCATATGCGACCACATTTTCCTTTCCCTTGATGTACGAAATACCAAAATCGTACTCACTCATAAACTCACTCCATCGCCTTTGCCTGGCATTCAGATCTCTTTGAGTGAAGAGATGTTTTAAACTTTGATGGTCCATTTTGAGCTCAAAGTTTCACCCAACAAGATAGTGCCTCCAAATTTTCATAGCTAGCATTATAGCTGCCAACTCTAAATCATGAGTCGCGTATAGCTCCTCATGTTTCTTCCACTTCCTTGATGCATAAGCTATCATTTCTCCATCTTGCATTAGCACGGCCCCCAACCCTTGCTTCGAGGCATCCATGCAGACTGTGGAGTCCTTTTCCATATCCGACACTCGTAGAATTGGCGCACTAGTTAGTAACCTCTAAAGCTCAATGAATGCATTATCATGTTCTTCTATCCATTCATACCTAACCCCCTTGTGCTGCAAAGTGGTGATGGGTTTCGCTATTTTTGAGAACCCTTCCACAAATCTCTGGTAATAACCTGCTAGCCCCATGAAGCTTCTCACCTCATGGGCATTTTTCGGCACTGGCCACTCCATAATGGCCTTTACCTTTTCTGGGTCCACAGATATTCCTTCGTCGGAAATGATATGACCTAAATAGTGGATCTCTTTCTGGAAGAAGGAACACTTCAAAAACTTCTCATACAATTTGTTCTCTCTAAGGTAGGACAACACTATTCACAAGTGTTCCACATGTTCTCTTTCATTCTTGGAATAGATGAGGATGTCATCTAGAAAGACTTGTACAAATCGATCTAAGTACTTCCGGAATATGCCATTCATGAGGCTCATGAATACTGTTGGCACATTGGTCAATCCAAAAGGTACTACAACAAACTCGTAATGTCCAAACCGAGTTCGAAAGAAAGTTTTTGGGATATCACCTTCCGTAATCCTTAACTGATGATACCCTGATCGCAAATCAATCTTTGAGAATACCGTTGCTCCTTTCATCTGATCGAAGAGGTCATCTATTCATGGAATCGGGTACCTACTTTTCATTGTAGCACGGTTCAAGTCCCTATAGTCTATACACAGTCGTAAAGATCCGTCCTTCTTCTTTACAAAAATTACTGGTGCGCCCCAGGGTGAAACACTGGGCCTTATTAGCCCTAAGTCTAGTAACTCTTTCAACTGCATTTGCAATTCACAAAGTTCTAGCGCTGTCATATGGTATGGAGTCTTGGAGATTGGTTCTACACCAGGTTTTATCTCAATAGTAAAATCAAGCTCCCTCTCAGGAGGTAACCTTGGTAACTCGTTTGGAAAAACATCCTGAAATTCTGACAATACCGAGTACTGATCCAATGAGGGTCCCTCCCTTTCATTCAGTGCTTCCACTACATACAGTCGACACCCTTGTCTCAAGCATCGCTTAACCTTCATAGTGGATATAAAGTGTAATGAAACTTTTCTCCGTACACCTTGGATCTCTATTGGCCTTTCTTCATCATCGACACAAAGCACCCTCTTTGCGAAACAATCTACCATGGCTCGGTGAGCTGCTAATCAATCCATTCCAATGATTAGGTCATATGCCCTGAGAGAAATGATGTATACCTTCAACCTGGTAGTACACACTCCTAGGTCTACTATACAATTATCAACACTAGGTCCTACCGCTTGTTTTTCCCCCGAAGCCATCTCAACTTGTTTAAAGTCATCATGCTCGTAGGCTACCAACCCACTCTTTTCTAATGTAGATGGTGAAATTAAACTATCCGTCACACCTGAATCAAACAAAATCTTGACATTGATATGATTTAGTGTACCTGATGACTCCACCACCATGGATTGATGTTCGGCCTGGCGATTATTAACCACTGCGTAAATCTGGTGGCTGCTACTTGATCTTCCCATCGGTGCCATTCCTTCTCTATGCACAAACCTTGATTGTAACTTCGGGCAGTCATGCTAGTAACGGGGTCCTCCGCACCCCCAACAGGTAACACGATATTGAACCTATGCACTGTTATGTGACTGTCTCTCAAATGAGTTCCTTCCCTTGGAACCCCTGCCCCTACTCATTGTTCCCTGAGATATCCGTGGACCTGTCTGTGCCATTGGCGATTAATGAGATGTTGAACTCTCTACCATTGAAATCCCCATAGCTACTATCCTTGGCACGACTCTATTACCATATGGCGGTGGCCTTGAGCCCCCTCCCCTAGGAAATGTCCTCGGGGCCTTTCTTATGAATCCTGAGCGATGCGTAAATGTCGGTCTTGTACCCCTAGTTAAGTTCATGTGTTCTTCCGCATAACGCGCATTTTCCACCGCTTCTGCTATTGAAGACGGTTTCCACATCCGCACCATATCTCTTATCTTAGGGTTCAATCCATAGACGACGCACTCTACCTGTCGTTGGTCATTGTCCATATATGAAACATATTTGACCAGTTCCATAAATATGATCTCATATTCCTCTATAGTTCAATTTCCCTATACTAAGGCATGAAATGCCCCTACCTGTTGTTCCTCGTAGTATGCTGGTAGATATTTCCTTCGGAACCTTTCCTTGAAAAGTTCCCAAGATATTGTGTCTGGGATAAGGTGTAGTTGTCTTTCTAGGTTGCCCCACCAGCTCAAGGCGCTGTCTCTTAACTGAAAAATGGTGATCTTTGCCTTTGAGTTGGACGCATAGTCCCTTACGGCAAAACACCTTGTCATGCCTTCCAACCATGCTTCCGCGTTTTCACTGGCACGAACCCCAGAAAAATCCAGAAGTTTGATCTTCTGCAATTCTCGCGTGATATCTTCAGGTGGAGGTCCTCCCCCTGAATCCCTTGATGCTTCTGGATTACTCATTCCAGACGGTGGGGGTTCCACTTCAGTCCCTACCGGTTGTCACCCCTTTAAAGTCTCATTAATGGATTCCAACGAGCGCAGTATGAGGGCTATTTCGGACGATGGTGGTGGTGGCGCTGGCGGTGTTGGCGGTGCTTGCGACGACGCTCCCGTGCCTCGACTCCCTCGAGTCCTGACCATCCTTTATGCTTTGATCTGCATCAACCAAAGTTGTTAGGGTGAGTTCCAGGATGTTTCAAATTGGTGCTACTGAAACTAGAAACAGGTTTAGGCGTAAGTTTTCTTTACTTGTCTATAAACAGACATTACTCCTTTAGGGGATTGGCTAGGTTAGGGTTAGGATTAAGCGTCTAAGCTTGATTTCTTCGCCCCTATGAAAAAAAACTATTGGTTCCCTTTCCCTGTAGCTATGCTAGCCTTGCACCATATTCACCAATTCCTATGCTTACTCTCCTAGTGCATATGCCACCTCCTCCCCACCTATCCTAGTCTAAGTCCTTTTAACTTTTTGCTTACAACTAGATATCCTCCGGTGCTTGACTCGTGAGTTTTTCCCTTGGCGCGTAGTGTTGGTGTTGTTGAATGCTGCATTGACATTTAGCGTTGACTTTGACTGGTGGAATGGAGTGGAGGGACTTGGCACTTGGCTCGATGAGTTGTGTGTAAGGTCTCATGAGCCTGACGCTTGGATAATCAGAGATTATTCTTCAGGCTAGTACCTTGCTATTATTGATAATTAAACTATTTATATGCAAATTTATTTGTAAAAGTGATATGTGTGGTGCGTTGGTGTTATTTCTCTTCTTAAGGTGCTTCGCTTGGTGGGGGTCGCGGGTTCAAAACCCTTTAATTAAGTGAATTTTTTTTTTTTTACTCATTTAAAAAAAAGACAAAATACCTAATTAATTTGGTTAAATTAACATGTGTAAAGACCTAATTAAATTAATTAAATTTTAAACTAATTTAAAACAATTTAATTAAGAATTTAAAATTAAAATAAATAACTCTTGAAACTTTATTTTAAAATAATATAATTAAAATAAAAAAAATTAAAACAATTAATTTATTACAATTAAAAAATAAAATAAAATTTACTCATGAAATACTATATAATTAAGAAATCGGCATCGTGGGTCCTCGCATGAGGCCCATGTGCCCCCTCCCCCAGGTGCTCATCCATTTCGAGACTCCTCTTCATGGCCTTGTGTGCGCTGGTGTTGGTTTGGTCTCCCACAGTGATCATTGAGAACACAAGGTTGGCCAAGAACGAGGATGGACGTTGGACTGGGATTGGTAATGTGGAGATGGCACAGATCCTTCAAGGTGAGTAAAACACCTCTTCTATATTTAACATATGTCTATTTTGTCCACCATAGTTCAGCTAGATTCATAGCCCTGTAAATCTTAATAGTTTAAAGGGTTGTTTGGGCAATTTTTATGAAGGGCGTATAATTTTCTGTTATTGGAATACATTGTGGGAGGTATGACACTGATTGGTTTTTCAATTCTGAAGTTTAGGAGTGGAATTGGAGTGATATTTATACCTCCTTCTTTCAAGTGTTTTGTCTGGATAATATGGGATGCTTCAATGGTATCTCTGCTTGTTCAACTTTATTTGAAACAATAGAAGTTATGAGGTCTGCTCTATACCGAACTGTTATCTGGAATTTCACTCGATAAATTTGGTTTCAAGCCTCTTTTGAGATCAAAGAGCTAAGTTATTGCTATTGGAATAAATAGTGGGAGATATGATATTATCTATTTTTTTCAATTCTCTGCTTAGGAGATGAATGGGATGAGATAGAAATTCTCTGGTTGAGTTTGATAGACGAGAGCTTGTACTTCTACTTTGTATTTTCAAGGCTTTTCGCTTGGATAAGCTAGAATGGTTTTTTTTTTTTAGAATTTCAGCATGCATGTCTTGTTCAACTTATTTTAAACCTTAAGTGTTATGGGGTCTGCTCTTTACAGAACTCCCACTTCGGGAATTTTATGTAAGTTTTAAAGGGTTAAATTACTGTTATTGGAACACATTGGGGGAATTATGGCATTTATTGTTTTACAATCCTTTCCAGTGATCTCCAATGCCCATCTTAATTATCAGTATTAGCCCTTCCCTACACACGGGTGTGGTTGAACGTTAGCAACTTCTAGTTGTCACCTTACAAAGCATTTTGTTATTGGAAGTATCCATGCTTTAGCGCTATCTTCTTTTGGGACAAGGCCTGTTCAGCAAGTGTCCCCTTCTTCAATTTGGAAAGATCACAAGGCAGCGAAACCATGGGTGGGGTATCTATTCCACCAAATTTTCCTAAGACTTGCACCCAGTCATAACTGATTGAGACTGTTTGCTTCACTTGCATGGGTTAGAAGACCCTCCTAAGGGTGAAACGTGTTTATGGTGGGGTATGAAACAACCCGCCTTATCATCCTTATCATCTAGCCAAGCCTCAGTTGATTTCAAATTGATCTTTTACTGGTATTATTTTGATAGGAATGAAAGATATTCACTAAGAAGGGAGGTCTTCTAGCATTATAATACGTTACAGTCGATATGAAAATTAAAGGTAATTCTTCCATTTGAATGCTTCTAGAAGTAGGGTTACCTTTTATATGGCTAATAGCTTTGTGCACTTTTCTTCCTTTCTTTTTAGTGCAAAAGATGAATGACGTTTCATAGTACCTTTCCATCGACGGGAGGAAAGATTTGGTGAGGGAAAATGCATACATATGCATGTCGTGACTGTGTTATCAGATCTTAATATGTACAGATTGTAAAGGAGATCTTGAAGCGGTGGGGATTTCTTCTGGGTGTTGATTTCTTTTGCTCTTCGTTGACATTCTTTTGCATTTTTGTATTGTTGCCGAGCTTTCCTTATTGGTTTTTTTTTTTTTGCAGTTCTATTTATTTACTGAGAACTCTTCGATGCAACGAACTTAGTAAACAACAATAAAAAAAATATTTCATGAATACTAATTTATGGGATTAAGTTGTTTTCAATTCAATGCCTAGATAATTAGTTTGTGGAGGTTTGTAGAAAATATATTTTAGGTTGTTGTTTAACTGCAGAAAAACTTTGAACTCTACATGAAATCTTAGATTCCATCGTTCAACCCTACAATAGAGGTTTCGTATGCGCTCCCACTAGGGGATAGACTGTAGCTTTATGGGCCCTAGCTAGATTTTATTACAACAGAGCCCTTAGTCGTGCCTTACAATATTGAGATGGGGATGATTATGTAACAACCCTAGTTGTATTCATATTTCACTTGTTTTACTTTGGTAAATTTGTTTTTACATTTTCAATTCATATTATTTATATATATTTGGATTTGTTTATATATAATCAAAATAATAGTGCTTTTGGTTTGTAGGTTAGGCGGAGCTAGAGTTGGAGCTGGGAACTTGGCCCTTAAGGATCCAGTGTGTGAACGAGGCGCTCTGATACCATGTGTAGTGGCTTGAAATAAATTTTTTATATAAATCATTTCGATTGCACAATTAGATTAATCACCAGAACATATAAATTTAATTGCACAAATAGATTAGCTTATGACAGCCTCATAACACATCATATTCCTTAAATTTCATAAAACAAATACATAAATTAACATACCTGGGTCTAATGCTAAACTTTCGTTTTCTTCTTGTCTTGTTGACCTTCCTGTTGCTGCCTTGCCCAGCTTGAATCCACGTACCAACTCTGCCAAAAACCGAGTATCCACCCTGCCAAATAGGACAACTACCTAGCTCCATGATACCATATGGATATCCTGGCCCCTGTGCCCAAAACCTCCAGCAAACCGGTGCCTGTACTGATCCAATCCGACTACAGAACTGAAACTCTCCTCTGTGCAATCCCAGAGAAACCTCTCAAAATAAAAATTGCCTCGTAGAATGATCCCCCTCCTTCGTAAACCTCCTCCCTTCATATCCCTCCTTCACTGCCCTTTCACCTCATTTATTTCCTTATCCCTGCATTCATTCCCTTATCCACATAGTTAATGCCCCTTATCTAATTTATTAATGTTCCCTATCCATTTATTAATGCCCCTTATCCCTTCCGTATACATAACCTTTTTAATTTAAACAATATAATTTAGTATCCCTTTTAAATTTAATACCCATGTTATTGAACATAATAGGTAGTTAATTAATTAATTAATTAATCAAAATTATAACTTTGAATTAATTAATAAATACTTAATTAATATCATTAGACCAATCTTTGTTTAGTTATTAACATTTTAGGAAAAATTAATTACCTAATAAATCTTTTACTTAATAATCCCTAAGTATATATTCTACTAGGGCTGTTACAGTTGTAGCCATAAAATTGTGGAATTGGAGCTTCCCTCAGGTTGTAGCCTGAGAAACTAGGGGGTTGGAGCCTCCTTCCAGTTGCAGCTAGAAAACAAAGGAAGTTGGTACTTCCAATGAATGTAATTCTTCAAGACATATAAGAAAAAGAATTATGTGGTTTTCTCCCTCTTTGGGTTTCCACGTAAAAGCAGTGGTTTGTTGTGTATGTGTATGATTGTTCATTTGTTCGTTGTTTATTTACTCTACAATTATTGGATGATAATGATACATTGATATAACACTTGCATTTTATGGTGAAAAAGGATTAAATTGCTCTATTATTGATTCACCCCCCTTCTCAGTAATCCAACAATTGGTATCAGAGTAGGTTCCTTCAAAAATTAGTTTAACCACTGAAAGGTAGATCATGGAGAGAAACAACATGTATAAAAATGGAATACCATAGTTTGATGGACAAAAGTATGCATTTCAGAGAAAAAGGATGAAAACATATATACAGGAACAAGGATTTGAAATTTGGCAATCAGTTGTAGATGGATATAAAGAACCAACCGTTTTTCTGACAAATGAAAGAACAATACAAGTCGGTCAAAATAATTCCAAAGCCACAAATGCACTTCTGAATGGTATTTGTGAATCGGTATTCACCAAAGTTACACATTGTAAATCCTCTAAAGAGATTTGGGGCAAAGTTCAAAATATTTATGAAGGAGATTCAAAAGTCAAAGAAGCAAAGCTTCAAAGTTATAGAGGTGAGTTCAAACAACTAAAGATGAAGGAAGATGAGAATATTGTATCTTATTTCTTACGAGTCAATGAAATAGTAAATGCAATCATAGGATTGGGAGAAGAAATCAAAGAATATGTAATTGTTCAAAATGTACTAAGATCTCTTCCTATGAGATTTGACCCTAAGATATCAACACTAGAGGAAAGGGAAGATCTAGAATCAACAAGCAAGGATGAACTACATGGAATATTCACATCATATGAAATGGGAACTGAACAGGAAAATCTAGATATAAAAGAAGCAGCTTTCAAAGCATCCAAAAGGTCAAAGGAAAAGGGAAAGCAAAAGGAAAAATAACATAGCAGTAGTAGTGACATCTTGGAAGATGATGAAGAAGTGGCCAACTTCGTCAGAAGATTCAACAAGAGAACCAACGACATGTATAGAGGTAAGTTTCCTTTGATTTGTTTTAATTGTGATGGTATTGGTCATTTTGCTAACATATGTCCTCATAATAAAAATAAGAGGAATGATGAATATTACACAAATAGAAAAAAAAAAATATAAAGGAAAAGGAACCACAAATAAAGTTTTCAAGAAAAGTTTATGCACCAAAGAAGGCATCTCATCATCAGATGAAGATGAAGTCAGTGACAGTGAGACATAAAGACTTCTATTCATGGAAGTAGAAGACTCTGACAAATAAGACATTGAAGAAGAATATGAAGAGGCCGTAGAAGAATATTAAAACGTAGAAGTTGACTACCGAGAAGAATTTTTGTGTGCCATAGAATTTATAAGAAGAGAAAAGAGGAAAAACAAGAAACTACAAGCATAACTAGACAAGAAAGAAGACACTCAGGAATTAAAAAAAATGACCACAAATTTGGAGGTTCAAATAGAAGAAGATAAAAGAATTGAAGAAGCACGCAAATAACATCTAGAAGAAAGAGACATGATCATTTAAAAATTGGAAGCAAATATTGTCAGATTAAAAAAGGATATTCAAAAGACAAATATGCAGAAAAACTCAAAAGTTTTGGATGACATTATCAACAGTCAGAAACCTCATCATGACAAGTCCAGACTTGGATACAATCAGACAGAAAAGGGATCAAGCTCCAAAACAATAGAACACGAAACATATCCAAAGGGATATGAATAAACAATCAAAGGGGATATGATGACATACAAGGATGATTATAGAGATACTCCTCCACCGAGACGATTCAGATTTCTAAATCAACAACCCACAGATAGGACTTAGGAAGAAGAAGGATTCATAAGAACAACTCCTTTCAGAAGATCTTCAAATACTAGGTATCAAACTATTTGTTTTGGTTTATGTTATGAATGTAATAATTTTGGACATAAATCTATGAATTTCATAGCTAACAGCAGGAACATAAACAACCTTGAAAGTCATACAAAAAAGGGTTATCCAAGAAGGCCTAGTGAAAAGCAAAGAAGAAGTTACAATAGATTTGAATCATTGAGCACTGAAGTAGAATTCTACAAGTGTAACAACTTTGGACACATGGACAAATATTGTAGAATGAAAATTCCTCCTAGAGAACCACAACAGAACAACAAAAGTCACAGAAAGGAACCTTGGAAGAGAACATGGATAAGAAAGAAGAATCAATATACCAATGAAGAATGCACGCTCGCTCTACAAGCTAAGAAGAAGAAACATGTTTGTTATGTTGAAAATGGTTGTTCAAAACACATGACAGGGGATAAAGACAAGTTTCTTACATTGACAAAGGAAAGATATGGATCAGTCTCCTTTGGAAATGATAATTCGACTAAAATTATTGGAAAAGGCACAGTCAAAATTGGAAATACGAATACCAAGGAAGAAAATGTTCTATTAGTAGAGGATATGAAACATAATCTTCTAAGTGTGAGTCAAATGTGTGACCAAGGTCATAAAGTTACTTTCGATTCAAAAAAGTGCGAGATAAGAAAATAAGGTTCATGAAAATTGATTGCAACAACTGCAAGAACTTCAAGCAACATATATGTACTAAGTGAAATTGGAAATGAAAAGTGTTGTCTAGGAAAGGATGATGAAAGTTGGATATGGCACATAATAATGAGTTACATACACTTTGAGAACTTGTCAAAGTCAATAAAAAGGAAGCAGTTAGATAAATTCCCTAGATTACGAAACCAACCAACACATTATGCAAGCAATGTCAACAAGGAAAGAAAACATAGACCCGGTTTAAATCGAAAAAATATTCAACGACAAGACCACTGGAAATTGTGCATACTGATCTAGTTGGACCAACTAAAATGAATGGTTTAAAATGTGATAAATGCTTTATTTTATTAGTTGATGATTATACAAGAATGACTGCAATTTGCTTTCTCAAGAATAAGTCAAAAGCTTTTGAAAACTTCAAGGTCTACAAGGAATTGGTTGAAAATGAAATGGATTCAAAAATCAAATGTTTGAGATCTGATAATGGAGGAGAGTTCACTTCAAATGAATGTATGGACTACTGCAACAAGCATGGAATAAAAATGAAATTCTTCATTGCTAGGACACCTCAACATAATGGAGCTGTTGAAATAAAGAACAAGACAATAAAGGAAATGGCTCAAACAATGTTAATGGATTCCAAATTGACAAATATCTTTTGGACACATGAAGTGCATACAACGATTCACATTCAAAACAGAGTAATTCTCAGAAACAACACTGAGAAAACTCCCTACGAGATATGGAAAGGAAGACCATCAAATGTGAAGTACTTTAGAGTATTTGAAAGAAAATGCTACATCAAAAGAGAAGATGGAAGAATGGGAAAGTTTGACTCTTGTCTGGACAAAGGAGTACATGTTGGTTACTGAAGTACAAGGAAATCATACAAGTGTTACAATATGAGGTTAAAAAAAGTTGTGGAAAGAATCAATGTAAAAATTGACGAAAGAGGTGGATGATAATTAAAGGAAGAATAAAATTAATCGATGGAACAACTTTACGAAGAAGTAGTAGAAAGGGAAGATGAAGAGGAACAAACAAAAATAGAAGAACAAGTTCAACAAGTGCCTCCAAAGACACCTAGGAAATGAGTACAGAAGAATAATCCTTCAGATTAGATTATCAGAAACAAAGATGCAAGAGTTGAGACTAGAAGAAGAATCTGTTCACCATAACAAACACACGTAGCACTCTCATCTACGATTGAACCAAATAGTTTTGAAGAGGCCAACAAAGATGAATTTTGGAATAAAGTCGTGCATGGAGAATTGGATCAAATAGAGAATAATGACACTTGTGAATTGGTTTCAAGAACAAAGAATAAGAATGTGATTGGAACAAAGTGGGTATTCATTAATAAATTGAATGAAGATGGACAGGTTACAAGGAAAAAAACTAGATTGGTATGTAAAGGATACGCACAGGTTGAAGGTATCAAATTTGAAGAGACATTTGCTCCAATTGCCAGAATGGAAGAAATCTTATTGCTCCTATCTTATTCATGCTCCAAGAATATTAAAGTGTATTAGATGGACGTGAAATCAATTTTTTTGAACGGGGAACTTGAAGAAGAAGTCTACATTGAACAACCAGAAGGATTTTAGTTGTCAAAGAACGCAGATTATGTGTGTAAATTGAAGAAGGTCTTGTATGGTCTAAAAAAGGCTCCTAGAGCATGGTACTATAGATTGGATAAATATCTAAAACATGTAAGGTTCAAAAAAGGAATTGAAGACAACAACCTCTACATCAAGGTAGCTCAAGATAGTATTTTATTAATTGAAGTTTATGTTGATGATATTATTTTTGGAAGCAATGATAACAGGTTAAGCCAGAAATTTGAAAAGGATATGAAGAATGAATTTGAAATGTCATTACTCGAATAAATATCCTTCTTTCTCGGTATTCAGATACGTCAAAGAAATCAAGGAATTTTTATTTCTCAAACTAAGTATATCAGAGAAATTCTAAAGAAGTTCAGAACGGAATATTGTGAACCAGTTACCACTCCTATGCAAACCATTTGCAAGTTGAGCAAAGATGATGATTCAAAGTATACAAACCAGAGGCAATACAGGTCAATAATTGGTAGCTTAATATATTTGACAACATCTAGACCAGATGTAATGCAGGCAGTTGGATATGTGGCATGATTTCAAGCAGCACCGAAGGAATCAGATGTTTTAGCAGTGAAGAGGATTTTCAGATATCTCAAAGAAACAAAAGTGTTTGGATTATGGTATCCAAAATGAAAGTATCTATCACTTATTTCCTACACAGATGTACATTGGGAAAGTTTCATTGATGATCAATGAAGCACCAATGGAGCAATGTTCTACTTGGGTGAGGGTTTAGTATCATGGTTAAGCAAGAAACAATCATCAGTATCCCTATCTACAGTCGAGGCAGAGTATATTGTAGTAACAACATGTTGTACATAGGTTCTATGGATGAAAAAAACTCTGATAGATATACAAGTTGAGTATGATGATCCCATTCCAATCTATTATGATAATACAAGTGTCATCAATATCTCAAAGAACCCGGTGTTGCACTCCAAGATGAAGCACATTCCAATAAAGTATCACTTTCTACGGGAACAAGTTGCAAAGAAGAACATCATAGTTGAATATGTGGGCACAAAATAAAAAGTGGAAGAAATATTTACAAAATCCCTTCAAAGAGAAGCCTTTGAGTATCTTTTTCAGAGACTTGGAGTAATTTCTACTTCAAAATGAATGCTTTTGAATGCATATCTTATATGTCTTAGACCTACAAGAGGAATCACCATAAAGAGGACAATTTAGGTTGGGAGATCGGTTTCAAGAAGAGTTCATTCAGGGGGAGTATCCCCACAAACAATTCAGTTAGGGGGAGCAGCCCCAGATGGAAAGATACCTTTTCCATTGATGAAAAAGGGGGAGAGATTTATCAGATGCAGGCTTAGAGAAAGAGCAGAAAGGCATGGTTCTAGGGGAAACGATGGTCACAGGGGGAGAATGAGTGATATGACTTCAGTATTTCATCATATTATTTCCATCAATGCCAAAGGGGGAGATTGTTTATTATTTGGGTTGGTTTTGATTGATGTCAACCCTTCAATAAAGTGTGGCACAAAATTTCGGTAGCACAAAGGTTTGGGTAATGGACCCAAGTTTGTCTGATGGATAATGGTATGAGTTTTGATATATTTGTAGGTAAGACTATTCCAAATGGATATCACATGTCATGCCATTTCCGGTGGTATGTGTAACGTTACATAACTCCTCACAGTTAGAAAGTCATGGCCATGTGAAGTTGGAGAACCCTCATGAGTCATCTAGAAGCCCCAAAAGGTCAAAGTAGTCAAAGTGGTTTAAGAGATTTTAGAAGGTAAATAATAAAGTGAAGTGATGAGTATACTATAAGTCAAATTGAATACAAAATAAATTATTTAAATAATAAATTTAATGGAGAAATTACTAAGTGGACAATTGGTTAAAAGTGGGTTAACCCTAAAATGAGGAAAGTGGGTTAAGATGGTTAAAAGGTAACCCCTTGAGGAAGCTACATGAAAGTATAAATAAGAGGCAAGGCTCTCTCATTTTAATCACACTTGAGAATATTGAATATCTACAGGTGATTGAGGTAACCAAAGGATATAGAAGTCGAATTTCATAGGGAAGGTGAAGTAAAGAAGGCCAAAATTCAAGGGAGAATAATTGTTTTTTGATGATGCTTTCCAAGGTATGTTATTTACATGTCATCTCACCATTTTCACAATAAAAAAAAATTTAGAATGATTCAGACCGTGAAATTGGGATTCCATTGAGGAAGCATATCCAAGTAGCTATGATACAAATTTCATCTTGTGGGTCGTTTTATTTTTGGATTTACATGCCATGGAAAATAGGGTTTGTGGCTAGTCTTGAAACTAGTCTAAAATAGGTGTTTCGGGTAAAAAAGTCATAAATTCTTCATAACAGATCCAAATTTAGTAAGACCAAAATTATTGGTTAGAGTATATTTTGTATTATTCTATGTACAATTTTCAAATCCATACAAAATATATTCTATGCGGGGCATGTTCTACAAGTTTGCTCTTTAGAATAATCTAGAATTCAACAAGGTATGCCATTTTTTCTACAACCGCTTTTTTAAGAGGTTCCAAGTAGTGACATCAGGAGGAATTACATAAAATACATTAAAAAACATTGTGTACCATTTTCAAATCTTTATTCATTACAGGTACATAGTTATGATTATTGCAAGTTAGGGTTTTTGACTAATCCAAAATTAGTCATGTGAGACTAAAGTAAAGTTTGATGAAAATGATAGCCTCTTGTTGTTAAAGTTAAGGAAGGTTTTCATGTATGTGATCATATACACTAGGTCTATTACCGAGTTACAAATCAGATTTGGATGATGAAATTGATCAGGGATTTTGGTTGAGGTACACGTTGGGTACATGGTTGAGACAAGTAGTTGATGAGTTGGCACATACATGAGGTGTATAGTTGATGATGTTGGTACATCTTGATGAGTCATAGTTTATGTGTATTTGATGCATGATTGGTACATATTTGGTGCATGGTTGATGCAATCATTGATGGTACAATGATGCAGGAGCATTGCTCGACCTTAGCAGTGCGCCAACGTTCCAGCTCATCAACATGCATTCAAGAAGGGATGAGGTGCCAACCCTCTCATTTTGCCCTCGAATTTTAAAGTTTAAATGTGAAGTTAATACAATTGAATGTTGTTAGGCTAGAGATAACATTGCCTTTAATAGGCCTCAGTTGTATATATTTTGAGCCTGGCCTCGGATCTGAGATATTGATGTTCATTCAATGTAATTAGTGAGAGTTAGGCATATTGGAGGGAAAGGCCCAAGGAGCCCCTCTTTTGTAAAAACATATTGTTATCATATTTGATTAGGAAGTGAAGGGTAAGGAGAGTAGAGAGAGAAGACAACTGAGAATCAGTTGCAGTCTGAGCTCAAGCATTGTAATTAATATTCTAATATAAATAAAAAATAATAGATTTATCTATTTGTCAATCCCTGTGTGGTGAATGGTTGTTTATGAATGCATTCTAATTTTATGTGTGTGTTTATGAGTTCATGTATATTTCATATGTATGATAGGGTTCCATCTGCAGAGTTAATATATAACTCACTATCATTTTGAGAGTTTGGTGGATTTGTTCTGGGTTCTTTAGGCTTTGCAAGGAGTTCACAACAGAGTATTGGAAACTTTGTGGCTAGCGAAAGGAGTGCCCATATGAACTCTTTCAAGTCAGAGGAGAACGTGTTAGGAGGTCACACCAGAGAAATCACAAACTCAGGTGGAGCCTCAGGGTTATTGTATTCCTTGGATGAAGAAATATGCACAGAAGGCACACAATACAGAGTTTTTGAACACTCTATAGAGCTCTGTTGGGTGGGCATTGAACGAGTGCAAGGTGTGAAAAAGTGGACTTTGTTTTGAGTTCAAAGAGAAGAGTGAACATAGGAAGACCTATGCAGGAAAAGAACCATTCCAACACTTAGACAAAGTGTTGAAGTAATCCATTTGAAGGCTTAGTGGAACACAAGGATTGCGCCATAGGTACAGAGGTTTTGTTTTACAAGCTCAAGAGGAAGAGCGTCGAGTTTCCAGGAGGGAACCATATAAATATTCTAAGGAAGTGTAAGGGACGAGACCCTTTGGAGTTCTGATCCAGGTCGAAAGCTCAGAAGAGATAGAGAAATAATTTGTAAGTGTTAAAAGTTTGGGAGAACGAAGAAGATCAAGAGGAGGAGTGACAAAAACCATTAGATTGGCTACAAAAAGAGATCTAGACCATTAGATCAGGGTCTAGGATGAAGGAGGAGTGCGTAAGGGAGAAGAACAGATCCCATTTGTTGGATCTGGGTGTGGGGATCGCCATTCATCCGATCTAGGTGAGTAACATGGGGTTTAATCCCTTTTAAATTGCATAAGAGAGTGGGATCGCTGAAGTCCCAAAGTTTCGAAGCCATTCAGAACCATCTATCATCCAAAGGGATAGGTGGCAGCATATTATTAACTTCAAGTGATAGCCACTTCAGAGGAAAACGGGTGAGGTGAACCCAAAACTCTGAAAGACTGAAGTAACGAAGTAAATCCTAACCATCGATCGCCAGGAGGCACATGGCATCATATTGTGCAGTCTGGAAGGTAAGCACTATGGAGAAACCATAGTGCAAAGGTATTGAGACTCTCAATTTCATTGGAGATCTGAAGTAGATCTGGGTCATTGATCTTGCAGGGACAAGTGTTGCCAGGTCCTACTCTCTAGAGAAGTAGCACTTTGGAGGTCTGGAGGTGTTCAAAGAGTGTGATCATCGAAGACTTGAAGACACAAATTAAATCATACCCTTCAGTGTAGACAAGGATACGTGGAAGCCGATCCAAGGGTTCGTGAGGAAGAGCTTCAAGAGATCTGCATGGACCAGAAGCAAAAGTGTCGAAGCGACTGAAGTAAATCCAGATTGTTGGATCTGCAAGGGATGCATGGCAGACATCCACACACTTTGGAAGAAGAGAAATTTTGGGAAAGTCAGGATGGAATGTACCAAACTCCTAAAGCCCAAAGTTATGAAATAAATTGTAGCCGTCCATGAAGAAGGGACGTGTGGCAGGAGATTTGCTAGTTCGGAGGAAAATCACTTTGGAGAAAAGTGAGAGTGGAGCGTCCAAAACTCCCAAAGCCCATAGCTGCAAAGTAGATATAGACCATTGGATCTAGGAGAACACGTAGTGGAGATCTGTGTGATTCATAGAAAATCACATTAACAAAAATTGTGCGTGGAGTGTGCAAAATTGCCAAAGCGCAAAGTAGCAAAGTCCGTAGGAGTCATCAATATAGGAAGGACACATGTCACCAGATCATGGACTTTGGAGAAAGGAGAAAGGAGAAGGAGGAGTCATTCACCGGAAGCCAAATGAATCTCCAAAAGGTAAGAAGCAAAATCCTAGCCGCATGTTGGAGAAGGACGCGTGGCAGAAGATCTGTCACTTTAGAGAGTTGATACTCCGGGAGCAATAGAGAAAAGGGGCATTGAATTAAAAGTCGCCTGAAGTGGGATCAGAGGGAAATATCAATCGTTGGATGATGGAAAAGTGTGGGCCATAGATCTGGTCTAGGAGGTTTCGTGGATTCGGAGTTCAGGGAAAGGGGAGTCAGTTGCACTCAAAAGCACCGAAACCCGAATTCGCGAAGAGAATCACAGCCGTAGGAATTTTGGTATTAGATGTTGTGAAAATGATTGAAGCCCGTAGTCATGAAGTGTCGTTAAGGGTTTATCCTTGTGTCATAACCCATGTTCATATGAAGAAGAAGGGGCCTATCATAGGGATCTAGAGGTCGTCAATCAAGTTCAAAGAAAAGGAACATGGGGTTAGCAGAAGTCTGTGGGTTACATAAAACCTGTGCCTTAGGGAGAAAGGACCTATGTGACTTAATTTAGGTTCTAGAAGGGTCCCAAAGAGCTGATTCATCTCAATGATTCAAAGATCCAAGACCATGAGGTCACAAATCCCCAAGGAGAGAAGGGAGATCTACATCATACAGGTTGAGGTACAAGTTGGTGCATGGTTGATGCACTTGTTTATGGTACAGGCTGATTACATGTTTTTTGGTATAGGTTGATGCATGGTTGATGCATTTGTTTATGGTACAGGTTGATTATAGGTTGATTGGTACAAGTTGTTATAGTGGTATATCTCACAGTGATAGTGTGATAGTGGTTCCATCATTCTGCTTCTACGTTAGGGTGGTTGGAAGGGGCAAGGAAAGGTGGTTGTAGCCACCTTTCGGTTGTAGATGGAGAACATAGGGGGTTGTAGCCTCCTTCTAGTTGTAGCCAGAGAATTGGGGAGTTGTAGCTTGCCTAAGGTTGTAGCCTAAGAAACTAGGTGGTTGGAGCCTCCTTCTAGTTGCAGCTAGAAAACAAAGGAATTTGGTGGAATGTAATTCTTCAAGACATATAAGAAAAAACATTATGTGGTTTTCTCCCGCTTTGTGTATCCACAGATAAACATTGGTGTATTGTGTATGTGTATGATTTCTCATTTGTTCATTGTTTATTTACTCTACAATTATTGGATGATAATGCTACATTGATATAACACTTGCATTTTATGGTAAAAAAGGATTAAATTTCTCTATTACTTATTCAACCCCCCTCTCAGTAATCCAACATGCACAAGTTCATTTATTGAAAATATAATGTCTCTTCTAAGAAAAGATGCACTAATAATGCACACATACCATTTTGGTGTGTGGTGCATAGTTTTTAGTAGTGCATTCAGTAGTTTTATAAGCATCTCTAGAGGTGATTATTGTACATTCATAGGAGAAATCACTGAGTCCAGGGTGAGATGAACCAGTGGAGCACACTACGTAAATGTTTTTATAAAATTTGTAAAAAAATCCAAATTTAAGCCCAATTTTAATTTTAATCAAATGAAATTGAAAACAAGAAGGTAACAAACAATTTATATCATCTCTTCTTTCCGAGGAGGAATGATTTCCCCATAGAGAAAAAAATTAAAATGTGCATTATTTTCCAAAATTTGAAAATGTATGGAATCTATCATCGAAGCTATTGATCCAAAGAAGCAACATTGTAAAGAACTAAAAATGAGGTGGCCACAGAAGGAGTGTGAGCATCAATGCTTCTGTGAGTGGTTGTAGGTATAGAAGGATATGTGATAATGAAATTTGGTTAGGATTTTTTTTATATATGTTATCCTATCACGGTGTGTTTGATAGTAAGACACACTAGTGCATTCTATCGTACTAGAATGCACCAATATGATTTATTAGTTTTTACCCTATTGTGGTGTGCCACATAGTAAGACACATTGGTGCGTGGTAGTATGAGTAAGGAACCAACAGTATTTTTGGCTATATGTTAAAAAAAATCAAGGATATAGTACTGTTAAGAACACCTTTATTATTTTTCAGTGGATCACTGTCATATACACACTAAGGTGTTTAGGTTTTTTCAATGCACTCGAAAAGGTTTTTTGGTTTTTTTAAATCGATTTTTTTATTGAATATTTAATTATTCTAACTTGATCTTGTGCATCCTTCATATGCACACTGATGATATTAATTTGTTGTGGAGCACCGATATACATTTTATTTATCTTTTAAAATACAAATGGAATTTTAACATTTTATATTAATAACAATTATCAGTGTGACTTGTTAGTTTAGCACTGGGGAATTATGTTTCTGAGCACACCAGTGTGTTTGCATAATTTGGATAAATACAAACTCTACAAAAAAAATCTCGTCACTTCAATCCCTAAAAAACTCCGCTATAAATACAAAAGGGATAAATTTTTCATGAAGGTTCAACCTTCACTACAAGGTGTTATCCTTATAGTGCAACATTGGTCCTACCAATGTCTAGTCAATATGTAGTATTGGAAATATTTAATACATGGGATACTTGTCCCACTAGAATGACAACAATTTCTAGCCTTATGGCCTATTTTATATCAACAAAAACAAACTAAATATTCCACGTCATACCTTTTTTATTTGTGATTATTCTTATGATCTTGGTTTCTTGATCCACCATGTGTTGGATTATATTCGTGTGCTATAATCATCCCCTTACTTATATTATCTGGGCCTCTACAAGTATATTTAAGGAGCCACTTTCCCAGTTAGTTTCTAGTTGTATTTTCCTCCATGGGAATGGTTTATTGAGTCTCATTCCTCTTTCCTTGACAAAGGTGGTTTGAACTAAAGTTGTACTTTCTTCTTATCCACTAAATCCTAGGCCTTCATGTTTCAGATTCTATTGAGCTATAATAGGGTATACAATCCATTAGCTCCACTTACATATCCCTTGGAAGTTATAACACATTTTCCTAAAGAATCAATAACTCTATTGTTGTTTTATTGAGGAAGGATATTGGAGAATATCCATGGGTTATGGGAACTAGTTTATGATGAAAGGTTTACTAGAAATTTCATCCACAAACGCTAAGAAACATATAGGGAAAATTAATAATTATAACTAATGAATGGATAATAATAATTAATAATCGGATACAATAAAATGTCTTTAACTTGATTCCAAAAGCATACACATGACACAAATAAAATTATAATGTAGTACATTATTTCTATTGTGATAATCATAATGACATAGAAAATGATGTAGAGTTATGCTATGATGACAAGAATTAAAATTTCTCCAAGTGCATTGGGTTTTTCATCACAAACACTTGAAAAAAAATAAACAGTAGAAAGTGGCATGTATTTCCACCACATGCCTTGTATTGTTTAGTTCTCCTTGGTAATTATTAGGCTCTACAACTATTTCCAAAATGAAAACATGCTCACCATATGGATTTGTTCATATGTCGAGTTTCTCTACCATTGCATCCCCATTTTTTTGGAACATTGGGTTCCATTGTAAACCTCACCTTATCATTTAAGCGAGTTGGACATTCTTTGGGTCCGACCACCAAATAAACTAATGGCTGACCATGTCCACATTTGGATTCCAGATCCACATTTTATGGATATGTACAATCGATGCGATCCAAATCTATTTGGTTTGTTCCATGACCAAACCTATTTGTATATTATCCCTTAGATTGGTCTATCATCGGATCATGCATATCTCTTGTTCTTTAGTGTAACGATGTCTTCAAGAACCAACACTACTTTTTGAACCTCTTTTCTCCTATGTGGTTATTTTACTTTCCAAACAAGGTATCAAAGATATTTGGTTTGTGATCTCGAGTTTACAAAGAATGAGAATGAGGTTGAAACAAGTCGTGAATTTGTTGATCTCTGTTGAGGTTTGTGATTTTTTTTTTTCAAAATTGGAGACTCATTACCAACATTTGTTTTGTGAGGATTTTATTTCCTGCCAAGGATTACTAAGACATGGGAATATTTTTTTCCATGTACTCTAGGTATCATTGTGTGTTCTAAGTATCATTTAACAAACAGATAACTTGGAACCATCCCTTCATTTCTTGGAGAATTGGACTTATTATGGTTGCTCCACATTGGTGGAATGTTGAGGGTGATTCAATGATTGTACGAGTTTGAATTTTTTTTACTAGAGATATGAATTAGTCAATCCCTTTGACTTGCACTCACTTGACCGTACTCCCTAGACGATCCATCAACCAATGTTTACCACTTTTTCAACTTGATCACATGGGAGAAGACCCATTGGAGGGTTTGAATAACTTTTTTGGTTCACTTGGTGAACATGACATTTTCTATTGTTGATTGAGGAGGCTTCAACTAATTCAAATAAACCCTCACTCAATTCAACTAAAATAATTTTGAAATACTGACCAATGATTAGTGTGGATTCCCTAGCTTTCGTGTTCTCTTCAACTTGACTTAAATGTAGTGGACCGACATCTTTGTTGTCAACTAGTGGGTTGATCTTGTCAACTGTGGTTCAACCAAAATTATCAATATATTCCCTAGATATTTGTTGTCAGCTGGAAAGGGGATCCAAGTAGCCTTCAATTTATGTGTGTTTTTATAACCCCTAATTGCAAATATTTAATTTCATCTTTTATTTGGTCGACTTGCAAACTCATTTGTAATATTGAACGTGGTATTACCCTAAATAAATGATAGTATGATTCAATGAATTTTTTGAAGTTATACCTGTGACATATTTGCTAAGATTGTATTGACTAAAACACCTAGCATATGGTTGATCAAATATAATCCATTTCCCTTGTTATTTCTATTTTCTAATGGTGATATTATAGCATGAGAATTTTTTAATTTTCACACACTCACTCTGAAATTGATTGTATCTATATTCTTTGGTTATTGTTGTTGATACTGAATTATTGCACAGTGGAAAATTTACAACTTTGAATTGTTTTATGGTATGTTATCAACATTGTTGACGTAATCTAACCAATATTGATAGTTTTACAATATATCTGACAATGGGTCAAATATTGTAGGAACTCCATGACTAAAAAGTTGTTGATCATTTTCGTCAATAAGTATTTCATTTCATTTTTTCAGAAAGAAAATGCAGGATTGAAGAATTAGTTAAATAACGGATATAACATACTCCATAATTCCCTAGACGATAAACTCAAGAGGGTTTCCTCACTGGAAATAATGACATAATTATTTTTCTAGACTCTTGCAAATGAATTTCAAGACAAGGATGACTTTCTTGAATGTTTGAATGAAAAATTTAAAGCTCTCCCTCACTCAAAAAATGTTTCCTTCAAAGTGGAAATATACTAGATGATGAAAACCAATACCCAATTGACTCATGAAGTTGCCCACTTACAAGCCTCTCTTGATGAGATTCATGTCGAAGGTGATCCTCTTCAAGTTGATAACAACTGCATGTTTGATCAATATCAAACATTGAAAGAATATTATGATTCCTTGCTACTACAATTGACTGAGAATAATGAGATTATTCAGGGATTGCAGGACTACAAACAAAACCTCGAAGATGAAGTTGGTTGACTGCAAATTGCTGATAAAAATAATAATTTTATTGAGTTGCTAGGATAACATGTTACTTATTCACCTCTTGATGGTATTTGTCATCAAGATGTTGTTGATTTATTCATTACTAACAATGTTATCTCTCCTAGTTTTGAGAAACACACTTTAGGTATTGGGTCCTAATTCTTAAGCAACATGTGATATACTGGAGTAGGACTTGGGAAAATTGACAGAGAATTGTTGTTCCTATTACACCTAAGATGAATTCACCATGAACATGTTTTGGATATGATTTTTTTGTTACCTACGTACCTACACCTAGAGTTTTTGGGACCAGGGAAGTTTTATTTATTGCAGGTGGAGTTCAGAATTGTTTTCTAGAAGAAAAACCTATTATTAATTGTGATAAATAGGTTGATGAGTTGGTTGTTCCTAACAAACCAAAATTTGAAAATATCGTCATCGATGACAAAGTAGCTTATATGTCAGGTTGTTCTACTACCGTAAGTGAAACAGACCTTAAGGATACTTCATTTTCTTATCCAGCAAAAAAAATGTTCCTTATCGTCATACTCACCATAAATATCGAAGGAATGACAATCACTATTTCTGATCTTTATAGAAGATACGTGAAAGATAGAACCATGGACTAGTGCCAACTACCAAGATAGATTGTGGTCAGATTGATGGATGGTAATGGAATAATTTGACTATATGTTTGATAACATCATATCATTGTGTATCATCAATTGTACAATTGTGCAACATTTCTCTTAACTACTATTTATTTCCTTGAATATTGGTTGACTGAGGTTCAACTAGAGATGATAGTCGACTAGATTTTTGACTGAGTGTTTGATGAATAACTTTATTATGAGAATTCATCGAATGGACCTTCAAATAGTTGTTGTTAGTCCATGAGTTTTTTGATACTTTTAGATCCCAAAAATCATGTTTAAGGAGGTGAGTAATTGAAGTTGTTGATGTGTAAACCCAACTAATTTATTCTTGTTGACTCCATTGTTTCTTGTTGAATCAACTTATATTTGTTGAGACCAACCAAACCATGTTCGACTTTGTTGTTGGGATATGTACTATTCCTTATTGTACCTAATAAAAGGAATTTCTGGATTAAAAGAGACTGTTGGATTGAAAAAGACTAATTAACTTGGTGTGTTTTATTTATTGATCGATGGGCCCATGTTGTCTTGATGTCTAGTTGACTAACCGAATGGGATTGTGTAACTTTGGACAACAATTTTGCAACCAGTTTACATTGGATGACTTCCTTCTGAGTATTTCATTACTTGTATTGGATCAAGGTTGTTGGTGATAGTGTTCAGACTTGTTTAGGATTTTTTTTGTAACGTGTTTGATCAACTTTTCTAATCAGAACAAATTTAGAGGGGTAAGTTGTGTCCTATGTAATTTTTTTTCTTCCAAGATGAGTCTAAAAAGGGGTGTAGGAAAACTAGGTTCCATCCTAAAGATCATCTTGATAGTTCAGGGAGTTTACAATTCTTTAGGTCCGATCATCGACTAAAGTAATGGTTGAAAGTGTCCACATTTGGATTCCAAATCCACTTTTTATAGACGGGTACAACCGATTTGATCTGTGGTTGTTTGGTTTGGTCCATGATCAAACCTATTTATAGATGATCCCTAGGATCACTCTATGATTGGATCATGAAGATTTATTGTTCTTCAGTGTAACGATGTCTTTAGACACCATCACTACTTTTGGATCCTATGTCATCCTCTGCGGTCATTTTCCTACCCAAACACATTTAACTAAATCTTACAAGTAAGGTTTATGATTAGTTGGGGAATATTCCTTGAGTTTGAGGTACTAGCCTAATCATAAACTATGATAGGATGTTGTTGTGCCCCAATTTTTTAGTTTAAAATAGGAGGCCCTGTCCCCACAATCAACTCTTCAACATATTCACCTTCATCTTCAGATTCATTTTGCTGAATAGTTTTTGGTTCTGTTTGTTGATTGTTGTGAGACAGTTCAAAATATAAAAATATATTTACATCAACACAATCACCATTAAATTTTCCATTCATCGTGACTGTATTAATCTCATAAAATGTCACATATCTTATAATGTACATATCTTTTTATTTTTTTGGATCACTCCCTTTGGATAACGAGCATATCCCAAGAAGATGATTTTCAATCCTTATGGGTCCATTTTATTTATTTTGTCAATATATCATGTCATATGGTATGATTTACTCTAACCCAATATTCATATCATTATCACACCAACTAGTCTATTTTGCAAACATGTTTTTCTTGAAATAATGTTTTTCCAATATTTTCTATGACCTCCACCTCAGACTAGCATGCATCCAGTTTATTCTACTAATGTTATGTTCTTCCTCTCAGAAACACCATTTTATTGAAGGGAATATGTAGTAGAAAACTACCACAATATGCCATATTTCTGTCATGGGATTATTTCTCACACAGATCTTGTTGACTACACAAAAAAATCTCCTTAGGATTAGCCTAGCAATCCTAGAAAGAACAATGGATAGGCTTCTTATGGTTTTACTAGATCTAGATTCAAACACATATATTCATGAATATCATAAGGAGTGGTGAATATTTGCATACCTTTCTTGATAGGTTGTCCTTCGTATCTCCTTGATGTTGCAGTCCTGAAACTCTATCTCCAAGCTCCACAACCTACTTCATGTGTACAAAATACAAACAATACCGTCTCTACATCTCTACTTGGGATTAGAATCCTAGATCTAAATTTCTTATAATCAGATCTATAATGAGATCAATCAAATATAAACAATTGAATAATGAAATACAAATATATCAGGGAAAACCAAATGATCTATTAATAACACAAGATAAATTACATCAAGCAAACCTTAGGTGTTGATGCGTGCTCCCTTGACCTCCTTTCCCCTTGATCCTCATTTAGCTCTCTGGTTAGGTTAGGATTCATTGACTTCTAGCTGAGCTAGATGGAATAGGTACCTCTACAATTGGAAAACATAATATTACTCTGGATTCTTCCTCCATTTCCCAAGGATTTCCTTTTCTATATAATGATGCAGGAGCATCACCAGCACATCAAGCGATCCAGTGCAGAAGAGGAGGATAGCTGGAAAAGCCAGCATAAATTTTGAAAACACTTTGATAATGTGGCACAAACCTTAAATGAATCATTTAAGATGAGGTGCACTTGTATGTTGTAATGGAACTTGAGCGGATAGCTCTCGTCCTTTGGGTAGATAGTCAACATTTAATAGATTTAATGCAGTTAGATAGGAATTTAATTCTAGATTTGATAGCTTTAGAGCGCAAGAGGGAAACGGGATATAGAAACCCTCGTTGTGCATTTGTAGCATAACCCCTAAGCATAGAAGAGAAGAATAAGCATTCAGAAGAAGAGCGAGCAGAGAATAGTGTATGAAGAACACCCATGTACAGACATTTGAATTAATAGAAGAAAGCTTTGATTCAAATTCATGGTTTGTGTTGTTTCTTTGTGTATTGATGTGATGCTCTTGAATGTTTGCTTCCTGTTATACATTTTCTTTTATATGCTGTGTATGTGATTTCATGGTTGAATTGAAGTCTGAAGGGGACAAGGAATTAGTTTCAATTGTTTATCTATTTTGAGCCAGAGAATTCCTGCAAGGAGTGCAGTTGAATTTGTCCACAAGGAGTGCATTGATAGAGGGCTTCAGATAGAGATAACTTTTGTTCTAAGTTCCCAGAAGGTGCAGTGGGTTACAGAAGCCGTGCAAGGAGTGTGCAGGCTAAGATAAGTCTCATAGTTGTGATTCTGAGCAAGCACTGAAAGACTGTTGTTGCAAGTGTGTGTAGAGTCGAAGCTTCAACACTTAGACATTGTTGAAGATTTTCCGCAAGGAGTGCGTGCAAGAGTTTCCTGAAGGGACTTGAAAGTTGTGAGAAAAGATCAGGAAGGATAGGCCTTTGAGTTTGTCGAAGGAAGGCATAGACAATTTGTGCCTGGAAGGCTTGCAAGAAGTGTCGTAGATTTGTGAGCAAGTGGACGAGTTCTATAGAAAAACACTTCGTCACTTCGTGGATTTCACAAGGGAGAAACGAACGGTTGGAATTCTCCGAGGACAATTCGCGAATCACCGTGATCCGTTGGATCTTGTGGATGTGCAGGGGGGATACAGTTGTGTATTTCTGAAAGGTTTAAGCTCTGGACAGATAGAGTTGTTGATCCAAGCCAGCTAGGGCCGTTGGATTACTTCGCGAAATCGCCTATCGGGATTTCGTTAGTTGAGATTCCAAATCATTGCAGCGGAAGTCGCGATATTGTGACACACGATATCCTGACAGTTGGAGGACAGTGTGGGCCATAGTGGAGTCAGTGAGTGGAGGAAAGGTGGCATAAGTCATTGGGATCTCGCCGCGAGAAGTCTCGAAATATCAGCGTTAGGACTCGCGATCTTGCGAAGTCTGAAGTCTCGACGAGCTAGGGGACCGTTGAAAAGTCAACACACGTGTGCATCGAAGATTCGGCGCATCGGGTATCGGGAGTTGGTAAAGTGAAATATTTGATATCGCGAGTTGCGAAACCGTGATAAAGGCAGAAGTCCCGATAAGGTGAGAGGAAGTCAGCGTTGACTAAAGCCATCGGGTCTCAGGGATTTGAGAGCCCAGTGATCAACAGAGAACTTGTGAAGCCGCGAGTTCTGATCCTTCGATAAGTTAAGGAAGGGGGATCGCGCAGGAGAAGAGAATCTGTGGGTAGATATTTCCCGATAGGGAATTAGAAGAGCCTTGGAGTTCTTCGGGCCGAGAAGAAGAAGATCCTGTGGGAGTAGACGTGCCCGAGGGTGCGACTGCGTCAAAGTTTGTATCAGAGCGGGAATATCTCTTTTCTTTCTGTAGTAGAGAAGAAGAGGATTCACCATGCCACTGAGGAGAGAAAGGCAGTCACCTGATCCAGAGGACAGGGAAGTGCAGAGAAGAGGCAGGCTGACAGGAAATCCATAAATGGAGAGACAGATGAGAGATCTTCGAGCAAGACTTGAAGACATGGAAACAACTCAGAGACGCACAGTGATCTAGGTGGATATCGGTGGCCACCCACCTTTTTCGACTGGCTCAAAACAGTTTTCTGGCAATTTTGGCAGTTTACTATTTTTAGCAGGTTTTAACTTCCGGGGCCATTTTGAGGGCCTAAATGAAGGTTTTTTGAGATCGAGATTCTCAATGATAGCCAAAGGCATGATTGAGCCCCCAAAATGAATCTCCTCGATGATACCTTTCCAACGAGCTATCACACGCCTAAAACGGAGATCGTATGCAAAAGTTACGACCCCGGGAAGTTGATGTACTAACTTACCCAAACGGGGCCCACATGACTTTTGGCGCTTCATCTATTGTAAAAAGGCCTCTAGAGCCTCATTGTAATAATCTTCTCACGGATGCGAGTAGCAGCCACATCTCTTCTTATAGATAAGCTACCAACGCCCTAGCTAGTTTATTTCCATTCTATCTGTAAGCATATTTCAGTCATTTGTGATTAATGAAATGAAGTCTTATTTCCGTTGCATCTCTACGTTTATGTGTATTTCTATATTTCATTGTGTTCCTACATAAATCTAGATCAGTGGTATCAGAGCGGTCTACTCATTCTTGATCCTTCTTTGCATGTCCCCAACGAGATCAGGGTATAAGGAGTTGGGGCTCGATCTGGTTGAACCTTTGCGAGATCAGCCTCGCAAACCCTGACGACCGCCCATGGGGGAAGAAAAGAAAGATGAGGGAGCAGGAGATCCTATCAAAATGTTGCTCGAGGAGGCCCTCGAGAAACAAAGGAATGCGATGATGGACAACTTTGCCCAGATTCTTCAACGGATTCCGACTAGCAGTGCATCGACATCCAGAAGCCACTCTGGAGGTGCCACTCCTTTTAAGGTACAAGTAAACTTTGACATTCCCATATTTGACGGCCAAATAGATGAAAATGCCGTAGATAGATGGTTGAATCTGTTAGAAGGATATTTCTCGGTTCATGAGTTTTCCGATCGAGAAAAGATTATTTTCGCACTCCTTAAAGCCGCCCCCCATGTCAAGGACTGGTGGGAAACCTACTCGGAGCAAGAGGACGAGGGAGAACCCTCTTTGTTCTCGGCCGCACCCACTTGGAATTATTTTCGAGATGACATCAAGGAACAATATTATCCCGTGGGGAGCTATGAGGAAAAATACATACAATGTTCTACTTTGCGGCAGCAAAGGGACGAAGATGTGCATGAGATTACGAATCTGTTTCATACCCTATGCACAAAGTTGGGTATCAAAGATTCAGAGAAACATTTGGTGTTAAAGTATCGCAGTTGCCTGCATAGATACATTCAGGAGGAAATGGAGTTCCTCGACATCTCCTCACTTGGTGTGGCATACCGATATGCTGCCAAGATTGAGCAGAAGTTCAAACGGAAGAAGCGAGACTTTGGGTCTGCAAATCAGAAGCA
Organism: Picea engelmannii; assembly: GCA_009831015.1. Classification (NCBI taxonomy): domain Eukaryota; kingdom Viridiplantae; phylum Streptophyta; class Pinopsida; order Pinales; family Pinaceae; genus Picea; species Picea engelmannii. Next base: position 560,789 of record ML777907.1, on the reverse strand, counting down.
CGGGAAAGGTACTCCCAAAATGCAAAACAAAGGACCAAGCTAAGGCGAGGTAGCCCAGGACAACCTGCCAAAGCCACAAGCAAATAACAACACCACAAAGCCAAAAAAGGACATGGGGAAGTGGTGTGAGTTCCATAAGAGTTCCACCCACAACACAAGTGAGTGTCGGGCCAAACAGTCACTGGTAGCCGAGTTGAAGGCTTCTGAATCGGATGCATGCTCCGACTCTGAATCAGAACCTGACAAGGGGAATGACAAGGGGAAGCAAATTATCGATGCAGATCCCAACGCCATTTTTGCCACCACAAAGATCCAGAAGGAGGAACCAGAAGATCCAGAGGAGGCAGAGCGTCTCTTCCATTCCAAGATGTGGGTAAAGGGTTCCCCATTGCAGTTCATTGTCGACAGTGGGAGCCAGAAGAACCTCATCTCGGTAGAGGTCATGAAACGGTTGGTCTTGCCAACCACAACACACCCACAACCATACACCATCGGGTGGTTGCACCAAGGACGGGACCTCCGCGTCAGTCAACAATGTCGCCTTCCCTACAACATCAAGCCCTTCACGGATGAGGTATTATGTGACGTTGGTCCTCTTGATGTTTCTGATGTATTATTGATCTGAAAATGGAAGGTACTTGTTTAAGGGTGCAAGGTATCCATTTTCCATAATTAAAATGTGAGTTATACACTCCAATGTGACCTCTGAAAATGTGAGAACTTACTATTTCTTATACAGAGATAGACTGTAGGAGCATTTACCGGACATGTCACCTCTAAAGAGAGGATGAGTTCTAGAGGCTACCTGGCCCTTTACAGGCTCTGCCTAAAGAAATAATAAGTAAGCACTTAGAAGTCTTTCCCATACACTTACTTCATGTGTTTAAAATGTGCAATAGGTTTATGTATTAAGTTCTTGGTTTTTCTTTGCAAAGTTCATGTGTGAGGAAGGGTTCTTTGACATGATTGAATATGTGTTATAAACCAAAACATAGCAATATATAATGCAGCAAATAACACATCCAAAATCACAACACCCAAGATGATAAAGCAGTTCACCCACTTCAGGCTACATCTGTTGGACCAAGCCTTCCAAACTAGGCTCGTCCTCTTGTATTAAAAATGCTCCAAATGCTAATACAAGAATATAAATGTCTCAAAAGACAGAACTGACTGTAAATACAGAATCAGAAGATAGGAATTAGCTGAACATGCTCTTTCCCAATCACTAAACAGTGAAAATGTACC
>ML777907.1:514544-550109 GCA_009831015.1 Picea engelmannii | reverse complement strand
GCGCCCTAGCTAGTTTATTTCCATTCTGTCTGTAAGCATATTTCAGTCATTTGTGATTAATGAAATGAAGTCTTATTTCCGCTGCATCTCTGCGTTTATGTGTATTTCTGTATTTCATTGTGTTCCTACATAAATCCGAATCACACAGCTAGTGCAGGGGATTTCAGCGATTCGGAGGATGAAGTTGAAGTCGAACGCGAAGAGGAAGTTGCAGCCGAGGATGCAGCAAATGAACGTCTGATAAAAGCTATCGCCAGGATGGGTGCGAAAGCAAAGATGGACATTCCAGTCTATGAAGGAAATCTGGATGCAGAAGAGCTTCTATATTGGATAAGAGATCTTGACACCTACTTCGATTATGAAGATATCAAAGAGGATAAGAAGGTCAAGCACGTTGTCACGTGCTTGAAAGGACATGCAACATTATGGTGGGACAAGCTACAAGCTGACAGAGGCTGCAAAGGCAAGCAGAAGATCAAGAGTTGGGATCGAATGATCACGAAGATGAAAGCGAAGTTCATCCCGAGAGACTACCAAATTACTCTATTCAGGAGGATGCAGAACTTGAGACATAAGCTGATGTCAGTGAAAGAGTACACTGAAGAGTTCTATCGACTAAACATCAGGGCAGGTCATCGGGAGAGAGATGATGAGAAGGTTGCTAGATATCTGAATGTTCTGAGATACGACATTCAGGATGGATTAAGCATGGTTACCATCAGGACGATGGAGGATGCTTATCAGATGGCTCTGAAAGCTGAGGAGAAGCTAAGCCGTAAGCAAGGTCAGTGAGGCCGAGGCAGAAGTCAGCCTAGAGGCAAGGCAGTTGCCCAGGACAAATACCAGAAGCCCAAGGAGGAATGGAAGAAACCTCAGGATAAAGTTGAAGGAGGTGGAACCTCACAGCGACAACCATATGTTGAACAGAGAGGGCAGAATACAGAGCAGGGCAGAGGATATGCTGACAACAACACATTTCCTTGTACCAGAGGTAGAGGAAGAGGAAGAGGTGGAGTAATCACTTGCTTCACATTTGGAAAGAATGGGCACAAGTCTTATGAGTGTCTAGAGAAAAAGAAGGACAATGGAGAAGCTCACATCACTGAAGCGCAGAGGCGTGATGTTGAGGCCGAAGATGCAGAAGGTGGAAGATCGCTTATGATGTGAAAAGTCCTTTTGACACCCGAGAAGGAGGTGGAAAGCTCAGTGCAAAGGACCAGACTATTTAGAACAACTTGCAAGACCAAGGATAGGGTGTGCAAGGTTATTGTTGACAGTGGTAGCACAGATAATCTCGTTTCAACCGAGATGGTAGAAAAGTTGGAGCTGGAGACGACTGATCATCCAAGCCCATACAGAGTTTCATGGCTACAGAAAGGACACCAGGTAACTGTTACTAAACAATGCTTGGTTGAATTCAAAATAGGGGGATATAATGATAAGATTTTGTGTGATGTTATTCCCATGGAAGTATGTCATTTATTGCTGGGTAGACCATGGTAATATGACAGAAATGTGATTCATGATGGGAGAATGAACACATGTACCCTGGAGAAGAATGGGAGAACCCATATGTTGCTTCCGATAAAGGATAAGGAGGTGAAGCCGGAGGTAAGAAACACAGTACTTCTCATGAGTGGGAAGGAACTTCTCACAGAGGTGAATAAGAAGGAAGATCCACAATTCTTTGTTGTCAGGAAACCAAGGATTGTTCTGACTAGCACAAGAGTGGATGATTTACCGGATGAGGTTCAGGAACTGCTCGAAGAGTTTGCTGACATCATAGTGGATGAATTACCTCATTCGTTACCACCGATGAGGAGTGTGAGTCATCATATTGATCGCATACCAGGAGCTAGTTTGCCAAATAAAGTCGCGTACAGGTTGACGCCGCAAGAGAATGAAGAGGTTAAAAGGCAGGTCCAGAAGTTGTTGGACAAAGGATTAGTCAGAGAGAGTTTGAGCCCATGTGTTGTTCCAACAGTACTCAGTCCAAAGAAGGATGGAGGTTGGAGAATGTGTACCGACTCAAGAGCGATCAACAAGATAACCATTAGATATAGGTTTCCATTGCCGAGGATGGATGATCTGATGGATTGCTTGAGTGGAGAAAGATATTTTTCAAAGATAGATTTGAAAAGAGGATACCACCAGATTCGCATGAGGGAAGGTGATGAGTGGAAAACAACATTCAAGACAAACGAAGGTTTGTACGAATGGTTGGTCATGCCGTTTGGCTTGACGAATGCGCCAAGTACTTTTATGAGGTTGATGAACAAAGTCCTGAGGGAGTTCATCGAAAAATTTGTCATTGTTTATTTGGATGATATACTGATTTATAGTAAATTAGAGACTGAACACCTAAAGCATTTCACCATTGTGATGAGGAAGCTACAACAAGAGAAGTTGTTGATTAATATGAAGAAGTCCTCATTTATGAAGACAGAGCTCATTTACTTGGGTTTTGTTATTTCGGAAAATGAGTTGAGGATGGATCTGGATAAGGTAGAAGTGATCAAGAATTGGCCATCACCGAGAAACATTTTTGAGGTGAGGATTTTTCATGGTTTGTCTAGTTTCTACCGGAAGTTCATCAGGAATTTCAGTGGAATTAGCACAGCGATGATGGATACAGCGAAGAAGCGGCATAAGTCTTTTCATTGGACAGTGGAGGCTGAGAAGAGCTTCAATCTGTTGAAGCGAAAGATCACAGAACAACTGGTTTTGGTGTTGCCGGATTTTCTGAAGACATTTCAAGTGAAATGCGATGCAAGTGGGTTTGCCATAGGAGCAGTCTTGAGTCAAGAAGACATGCCAGTTGCATATTTCAGTGAGAAGCTAGATGAGGCAAAACTGAAATACTCCATGTATGATAAAGAATTTTATGCTATCATACAGGCGTTGAAGAAGTGGAGGCATTACTTGGTCCCAAAAGAATTTGTATTGTACAGTGATAATCATGCATTGCAGTTTGTGACTCAATAGGAGAAGTTGAATCAAAAACATGCAAAATGGGTAGAGTATATGCAGAATTTCACATTTGTGATTAAGCATATTTCGGGTACTGCTAACAAAGTGGCTGATGCTTTGAGCAGGAAATGTTTTTTGCTGCAGGAGTTCCAAGTCAAAACATTGGGGTTTGAAAATCTCAGGGACATGTACGCAGGAGATGCAGATTTTGTAGAAGCATATGAAGCAACTGAGAATCCAGTTCTCAGAGACAGAAGTCCTTGGATAGACTATATGATCCAGGAGGGATTGATGTTCAGAGGCAATCAACTGTGTATTCCAAAATGCTCCATCAGGGAGAATTTGTTAAAAGAGAAACACAGTGGGGGATTAGAAGGACATTTTGGCCATGACAAAACATTCACAAAGCTGAATGAATCATAATTTTGGCCAAGAATGCAAGCAGATGTCAAGAGGTTCATTGACAGATGCAGAATTTGCTAGCATTCGAAGGGAAGAAAGCAAAATGCGGGTTTTTATCAACCATTGCCCATATCAGAGAGGCCATGGGAGGCGATAAGCATGGATTTTGTATTGGGGTTGCCGAGGACGCAAAGAGGTGTTGATTCAATATTTGTGGTCGTGGACAGGTTTTCTAAAATGGCACATTTCATTCCATGCCAGAAGACCAACGATGCGACTCATATCACGAATTTGTTTTTCAAGGAGGTCATTCGACTTCATGGATTGCCGAAAAGTATAGTTTCGGATAGGGACACAAAATTCATAGGGAATTTTTGGAGGACCTTATGGAAGAAGCTAGGAACTAACTTAGCATTTAGTTCTGCTTATCATCCTCAGAGAAATGGACAAACAGAAGTGGTCAACAGAAGTCTGGGAGACTTACTGAGAATCTTGGTGATAGAGCACCATAGCAGCTAGGATAACATATTGCCACAGGCAGAGTTTGCATACAACGATTCAGTTAATCGGAGCACAAGGAAAAGTCCATTTCAGGTTGTATATGGAATGTAGCCAAGGGGAGTTTCTGAACTAAGGGATTCATAACAAACTACTACTAGCAGTGCTAGTGCGGAGGAATTTGCTGAGGCGATGAAGGAACTTCACCACAGGGTGAAGGAGCGGTTGCTGAAATCGAATCAGGAGTACAAGCGCAGAGCAGATTAGCATCGGAGACAACTTCAATTTGAAGTTGGTGATCTAGTTCTGGAACACTTAAGAAAGGAAAGGTTCCCAAGGGGAACATACAATAAACTAAAAATGAAGAAGATCGGGCCATGCAAGGTCTTGAGAAAATTCGAAGAAAATGCTTATGAGATTGAGTTGCTGGATGGCATCGAAATATTTTCGATATTCAATGTCGCAGATTTGTATCCATACAAGGCTGGAGAAACAAAAACTAGAACCGAGGAGCCAGTGATCCAGTGGATAAAACAATTGCCAGTTGCAGAGAAGCCGCAGATTGAATGCATACTGGACAAGAGAATGGGTAAGAAGACCATGCGAAAGAAATACTTCGAGTATCTGGTTAAATGGAAGAATCACCCAATGGAAGATGCCAGCTGGGAGAGTGAAGTAGTGATACAAAAGCACGGACATACCATGCAGGAGCTCATGGACAGGATCCCATGAAAGTTTTCAAGCCGAGGAGTATGATGCAGGAGCATCGCCAGCACATCAAGCGAGCCAGCGCAGAAGCGGAGGACAGCTGGACAAGCTAGCACAAATTTTGAAAACACTTTGAGAATGTGGCGCAAACCTTAAATGAATCATTTAAGATGAGGCACACTTGTATGTTGTAATGGACCTTGAGCGGATAGCTCTCATCCTTTGGGTAGATAGTTGACATTTAATAGATTTAATGCAGTTAGATAGGAATTTAATTCTAGATTTGATAGCTTTAGAGCACAAGAGGGAAACGGGATATAGACACCCTCATTGTGCATTTGTAACATAACCCCTGAGAATAGAAGAGAAGAATAAGCATTCAGAAGAAGAGCGAGCAGAGAATAGTGTATTAAGAACACCCATGTACAGACATTTGAATTAATAGAAGAAAGCTTTGATTCAAATTCATGGTTTGTGTTGTTTCTTTGTGTATTGATGTGATGCTCTTGAATGTTTGCTTCCTATTATACATTTTCTTTTATATGCTGTGTATGTGATTTCATGGTTGAATTGAAGTCTGAAGGGGACAAGGAATTAGTTTCAATTGTTTCTCTATTTTGAGCCAGAGAATTCCTGCAAGGAGTGCAGTTGAATTTGTCCGCAAGGAGTGCGTTGACAGAGGGCTTCAGATAGAGATAACTTTTGTTCTAAGTTCCCAAAAGGTGAAGTGGGTTACAAAAGCCGTGCAAGGAGTGCGCAGGCTAAGATAAGTCTCAAAGTTACGATTCTGAGCAAACACTGAAAGACTGCTGCTGCAGGTGTGCGTAGAGTCAAAGCTTCAACAGTTAGACATTGTTGAAGATTTGCCACAAGGAGTGCGTGCAAGAGTTTCCTGAAGGGACTTGAAAGTTGTGAGAAAAGCTCAGGAAGGATAGGCCTTCGAGTTTTTCGAAGGATGGCATAGACAAGTCATGCCTGGAAGGCTTGCAAAAAGTGTCGTAGATTTGTGAGCAAGTGGACGAGTTCTATAGAAAAACACTTCGTCACTTCGTGGATTGCACAAGGGAGAAACGGATGGTCCGAATTCTCTGAGGAGAATTCACGAATCACCGTGATCCGTTGGATCTTGTGGATGTGCAGGGGGGATACAGTAGTGTATTTTCGAAAGGTTTAAGCTCAGGACAGATAGAGCCGTTGATCCAAGCTAGCTAGGGTCGTTGGTTTACTTCGCGAAATCGCCTATCGGGATTTCATGAGTTGAGATTCCAAATCATTGCAGCAGAAGTCGCGATATTGCGACACGCGATATCCTGACAGTTGGAGGATAGTGTGGGCCATAGAGGAGTCGGTGAGTGGAGGACAGGTGGCATAAGTCATCGGGATCTCGCTGCGAGAAGTCCCAAAATATCAGCGTTAGGACTCGCGATCCCGCGAAGTCTGAAGTCCCGATGAGCTAGGGGACCGTTGAAAGGTCAACACATGTGCGCATCGGAGATTCGGCACATCAAGTATCGGGAGTTGGTAAAGTGAAATGTTTGATATCGCGAGTTGCAAAACCGTGATAAAGGAAGAAGTCCTGATAAGGTGAGAGGAAGTCAGCGTTGACTAAAGCCATCGGGTCTCGAGGATTTGAGAGCCCAGTGATCAACAGAGAACTTGCGAAGTCGTGAGTTCTGATCCTCCGATAAGTTAAGGAAGGGGGATTGCGCAGGAGAAGAGAATCTGTGGGTAGATATTTCCCAATAGGGAATTAGAAGAGCCTTGGAGTTCTTCGGGCCGAGAAGAAGAAGATCTTGTGGGAGCAGACGTGCCCGAGGGTGCGACTGCGTCATATAACACTTTGCAGGAGGCTTGGGAGAGATTATAGATCTTATAGAGACCACCATAGAATTGAATGATATGTGTAACTAGGCCACTTCCATGAATATCCAACTCATCCCTCGCCTATCACCTCATAACTTGTAACATTCCCAACATCCAACTGGGCTATGCCACATAAAATTTTTGAACTGTATACAAAATTAAAACATATACAAACAAAAAAATTGCAGAACTTTATATATAAAACTTAAAACAAACAGATACATTCTACAAATGCACATATTCATAAAGAATAATAATAAAAATACACATGCAACACACACATGAAAAAACCATAAAAATAAACGCATAAATAATATTGTAGCACGTAATTTAACACACAATTGACACTTATCTTGGTAGAAATATCACCAACTGCATGCACACATTCCACAAACCTCACATTCTTAGACCATGTTACTCATCACTCTCAGTAGTGGGTCACCCTTGAGCTGGGAATAAACTCAATCTGGGTAAATGGATTCCTAACTAGGTTGGCGTATCTCAGACAACAGGAAAAACTACGTCACAGGTGCCAACTCAAATTAACAGCCTATAATCCCTCATTCCCCACAAGACTATCCCACCCCAGGAAGTGTTCCCCTTCTCTGCTCAACAGTCCTTTGATTGCAACCCTTCCTTTCTGAGGCTTCAGTAATAGGCCTAACAGGAAGTCTTAGAGCCCTATAGTTGTAGTTTGGCACCTTCAAAAAATCAATTCCAAACAGTTATCTCACCTAGAGAGAATTGCTCATGAGAATGACAACCCTCCTCTTCAGTATCCCATTGGCTTGAAAACCCACCTTTTCAGTTTATCTCCCAAGCTAACCATGTACATATACAGGCATAGGTATGGGTACAAGTACATATACAGGTAAAGGTACATGTACGGTTATGGATATAGGTACAGGAAGGTATGGTTACAGATATAGGTATAGGAATGTATGAATGATAGTTGAATGAGTGAGTGAATGATGACAGAATGATGGGAAACTGGAATAAGTCCAAGCTATATGTATGCATGTTCCCAACTTGAAACTTGTCGTGTTTAGGACTACTTTGGCCCACTTGTCCCCATCCTTAGAAATTTAGGATAAAATAATTATCCATACTTTATACGTTAAGGAATATTAATATAACATTCCTTTTTGGCTTAAGATCCATAGCTTATCCCCTTATCCTTAAAATTTATCCATTTTCCTTAACTAGTGGAGTTTAGTCCCTAATACTCATTTATCGTGGTCAGTCTACACGCATTGATGTATTAGATTAATGATAGGAGTATTTACATATACAAAAATAGGCCTACTAGCCTTTAGCATCTAGTCTCTTTGACCTAATCATCACATAATCCTTCTGGCTTATAATAAATTGGCTCACCAACCTACAAAAATCAACATATGCACAACAGATCGTTGGCCTCAAAATCACGCACACTTAATTTTGTTGCATGTAGTATCCTGGAATGTGCACAATTCATCATTTTAGTGCGCGGTACATGTGCACACTATACCATGGAAGGTGCATGCAAAATTATATCAACAACTCACCAGCTTATAAGCATTTTTACATTTACATTTACAATTTGGGGTTCAACCTAGGGGTATTACAATCTCGTCCCCTTATTTATGCACTATACTTAGTGCATTATATATTATGTACCATTCAAATTATTTAAAACTATCCAAGATTTAGCTATTGGAACCTTGTTATCCATCTGGTGCTCTACTTTCTAGCACCAATTCTATCATACTACAGCTGGAAGTCAATTTCTCTATTCCATAGAGCTTCTTCTAGAAATAATTTATCTCATTGTTCCATTTGGCACACACTCCTTATGGCAGCTACCATGCCATAATCATCCTTGGGTTTACTCCTCCTTGTTTCACTCACCCTTCTAGGATCATGCATCCCTTTACTGCTATGTAGTCCCTCAACAATCCATCTTGCCAAGGATTTCACACACAAGGAGAGCACTAACCCATTACCAGAACCCCACCAAGGTTCTACAATTATAGGGCTTTAGTGTCCTCAACAACAATTGTTCTTTCCCAGCATTCCAACTTTAATCAACCTTATCTCATATGCATCATACATATGTAGTCATCATGAGAGAACATTATAAAAATTCCATTTTAGAAATCAAATTAATTTCATAAGGAATTCGACTTTTCCCAAATTATGGAATTCTATTCCATAATTTTCTTTTTTCATCGTTGTTGCAATAATAGGATGTAGTGTTCCTTCTGGCTTTCAGCAAGCACCATGCTAAATACCATTTTTCCTGGAATGATTCTATCTTGCATACAACAAAAAAATTGTCAGTATTTCAAGTATATCATATTTTAATTTGAATATGTACAAAAACCTTATGTAGTGATCCTAGAATTTCCTACACCTAGAAATCCAATCACAATTACCAAACAATTTATTAGATATAATGAATCATCATTGTATGCATACGCATGTTGGTAATTAATATTAGTAAGTTCATTATTTCAATTTTCTAAACAAATTGTTTTTTGTAGTCACTATTCCTGTGACTACATGACTTGCAACTTTCTTTGTGCAATGTCTAACAGTTCCTGAAATGTTCTCATCTCCATGAGTTAGCAACATTTTTGTCATTAGTATAATTATTTCCATTCAAAAACATATATATGCATGCACTCACAAAACACATTCAACAAATGCATTTAAGTATACAATTCTATCACTTACTAGACATGAGTGCAACTCTCAATGCCTATTTATTCAATGCACCTTTGTATTGATTTTGATAATGATAATTTATCTAATTCATGTATCTCACCATTCATAAATTGGAAATCTGGCCAATGTCTTGACACATTCTCCACACACTTCCCATTGTCTTCTTGATTATTTAGATGCCTTCCTTTTCGACCCAAACACTACACAAAGAATATAATTTTGTGGTGTGCATTAGTGTTAGCAAAAAGGTTTCATTCCAAGTTTTACTTAAAGTTAGGAAGGTCATTGGGTATTTTTGTGGTACGTAACCTTTCTATATCCATACCTTTCAATATCCAACCTTGTTCTAGTCTCATACATGAATAGTTTTCCTGGCATCATTCTTATAACAAGTTCTTATCTTTTATTTCTTTGGTTATTACCTCATAACAAAATTAACATGACATGCTACTATGTCAATGTGTGCATTCAAAAGATAAAAATATTTGATAACTATAACAAGCCTATAGCCTTTACCACACCTAGTGGTAACTTATTCATGTTAATGCACTTAAACAATACCCTACTTCGTATTATAAAATATGGGGAAATGCTTACCTGAATTTCCCCTTGGAAATTACACAACATAATTTCAAAAGAGAAATACTTACCTACATAGCTGCCATTAAACGAATTTGATGCTACCTGATTAGTTGATGACAATAGAATCTTGCATGCCTCTTATCAATCTTATAATCAACATTCAAACTTTTTGTTGCTTCCTTCCATATGCAACAACATTATCAACAACACTTGCAAGCATGAAAAAATTCTCTCTTTATGGCTTCCCCAACAAGCCATAACATACTTACTGCTACAATAATTGCAACAACTTCTTTCTTTGTGTATCACTTTTCCTTGTTTATCCCAGAAGTTTTCAATTCTTCCAAATTTATGAATCTTCTTGTGATCTCACTGTAATCATTATACATGCTTATTTATGACCTGAGAACTTTCTAGCCAAATTACTCTTGGATGCCTTTGCATTTCCAACCAAATACTAAACTGATATTAACCTTCATCTTTTATTTATTTCTTAGATCCATCTATTCCAACTCATACTTGGATGAATTATAATTCCAATCATGTTGTCTTATAGACTTTGGATTTTCAACATCCATTTACTTTTCAGACTAAACTACTTTAGATTTTTCTTGAATGAATACTTTAGTATTTGAGTTTTCTTCCACTCTTATCTTCTCCTTGCCAACTATCCTCAAACTTGTCTTTCATAGACAATCTCTAGCATACTGTAAAGATGCACATATTCCTCCTTCTCTAGCTACATAGAATTAATTAAAAGTACTTAATATTGCTTTTAATTTACCATCATAGATTCAAGTAATACTTCCACCTGCTTGAAATGTCACTCATGGATCTATGCCACCTGAGAGATAGAAAACATATCCCTTTCCCAAATTTTCCCAAACATATGCTTGTTGATATAAGCTTATCCTTTAGAGTATGTTTAACGAACCCTAGGAAGGAGTGGTTCTGTCCCATTACATGTCTGTCATTGTTTGTTTAACGAGTCCAGATATAGAAAACTTGAAGGTTTTTCATAATTATAGAGTCTGGAAAAATACTTAAAAGACAACTCTCTAAGTTCCTTTTTCATAAAATAGTCTGATCAGACCGAAAAAGAGATAAATTATTGCCCACCAGACGCTTTCTTCAAATACTTTATCGAGCGTGAAAATAGCAAGGTCACTCGGCTATCTTTTCATGTTTAGAGAGTCTGAAAAGAGCTTAAAGAGGACTCCAGGGGGGTTCCTTTTTCATATAACCTTGTTGAGCCTGAAAAAGTGATAAAAGTATGCTTGATCGCCGTCTCATGTATTTTCGAGCGTGAGAACGGACAAAGACCAAGCTCGAGGTTTTATACAAAAACCATAAAAAAAATCAAAACATGCGATTAAAAAGAAAAATTATGTCTGCATCCTTGTATATGAACATCGAAGTCGTTACGCCTGCAAAGTTACACTCAAAAGGGCATTAGGGTTTAATAATTATCAAAAAACCAATAACATGGTAAAAGTTAATATAAATAAGTAAAACTCTTTTTACCATATCATTTTCACTTTTCCACTATTTGAGCCCAAAAACCCCTCTTTTACCCTCAAAATTCGGCATCAAATTGTGGGAGTTACGAGCATCCATTCAACGAGCTGTTAGCGACAGTGAGGTAGGCTCTTTGTCCTCTACTCTTTCATGGTTTTATTTTGCATTTTCATTTGTAAAAACTCATTTTTGAGTTGGTTTTGTGAGCCATACTTGAGCTCAGCCATTCTCGCAGGTGGGCTACACGGGACCTGTGAGAATGGGTCATTCTCGCAGGTGAGCCCACAACAGCCTACAAGGTTCTCGCACTGTGCTTAAAGGGAACTTACGAGAACCGCAAAGCATAATTTTTTTTTGATGTTTTTCTCAATGAAAGAAAACCAAATTGTGAGTAGAGTTATTAATCGCCTTTTTGTGCTTCTTATGCAGGTAATTGGCCATCAAAATGGTTTTGGAATGGCGCGAAAGGGAGCACGAAGAAGATAATTCCATTGCCGAAAATCATCCGCCCACTATTGCCACTTTGAGAAACTATGGTCTTCTGAAGTACTTTCGTATCCCGGGCATGAGGGCCCAAGTCAGGTTATTAGAGTACCTTGTGCATATGTGGGATCCCGATCAATAGGTATTTCATGTAGGGGTCCACACACTGTCCTTATATATTGAGGACATTTACTTCTTGACTGGACTGCCATGGCGTGGGTACCATGTGAGCCTGACTGGTAGCAAAGGTGGTGGGCTGCCCATGAGTGAGTATTGTCGCTTACATTGTGTTCTCAAGGCAGAGAGGAAGAAAGGGAAAGTAGCTATTTGGGGAGTGCGGGATTTCACCCTCCGCACTATTTTATTCACCATTGCAGATATGGTCGGGAGATCCACTCCTCACATGGTGCTCCAGAGTTACTTTTAGTATGCTATAGAGTGTACTAAACCTCGGGTTTTTAACTGGGCAGATGCAGTGCTTCGTAGCATGAAAAGGTAGTTGGCCAAATGTAGATGAGGCAACCTGAAGCAATTCGGGTACGGGTCTTTGTTAGTGTTCTTCTTTCTCAAGAGGGTTCCATTACTGAGGCTACAGGTGGAGTGGAATTTACCAGCTCCCAGGGATCCAAGAATGTTGAGATGGTGTCAGCTCATGGCCCGGCACGTAGCTGGACCAACTATCAAGTATGATGATACCTTCTTCGATTGGTTGCGACCACAGATGTTGATGGTCGATGATTATGCTTATGCCAGGTTGGATTTCCAAGGAGATATGGACTTAGTCCTGTCGGAGGATGCTCAGTGGGGGGAACTTGGTAAGAAGTACACAAATTTTTCCTTTTAAATTTTTTTATGAATTTTATCATATGCAAATGTTTTTTTTATATATATATATGTTCATCCAAAGACTAAATACAAAATTTGCTTGATGACACAGATGTGGGACCTTATCGACCCCCTGGTACTTATCCCATTCAACGGTGAGGAGAGGTGGTGCTAGTGCTACAATGGGACGCTGAGGATTATCAAGAAGTGGAACAAAACCTAGAGGGTTTGACAACAGATATTCCATACATGCCTCTTGGAGAGGTTCCAGGACGTTATCAGTGTCACACAGTAGGAGTGTCAGAGTCCATAGGCTGACTGCTCCGTAGGGTTTCCCGAGAAGTCGTATGTTACCATGAACGTCATCCATGGCGTCTCTTTGTAGAAGCTATGAGCTTCAGATTTTGACATTTTGGTCTTCGGACAAAATTTTTTGTAAAAAACTCTTTTGATCGTTATATATATAGACGAATTCTACTGGTTTATCTTATGTTGTGTGAACATTGATGTGATTGATTTATAAATGATCCAAATGTTTGTCTAATACATAGTTAGCCAATGCATCAGTTAATGTATTTAGACATCTAGGAATATGTTGATATTCAATATAATCAAAATAACGTTCCAAGAGGCGAACTCGCAAATACACCTGTAACAAAGTAGGACTTCGAATAGTATAGACATTACTTAACTATAGTACTACAAGCTGCGAATCGAGTCGCACAACCAAATGACGGATTCCAAGCGAGATAACATCAATCAACAATTCAATAACGGTGCTATACTCTGCAATGTTGTTGGTCGCACGACCGAGACACACACCTCGTAAGGAGACAAGTTCATTTGTAGGGGCATAAATTTCCCATGCAACGAAAGAAAGGTTCTGAGTACTACGGCTAGCGCCATTAGCGAAGCCAATATAGGGTAGTGAAGACTCCGACATATGGAAATCAAACACAACATCACATAGGTCAAAGACCAGATAACGACAAAAGAAAGCTATAGTAACACACAAGAAGTATGATACAATAAAAATACAAGTACTCGTGAACAAATGATTTTATGCATAGTACTTCTTCAAGTACAACCCATTCCTAGGTTCACTCAAAGTGATACCATCATAATATACTAACTCATAAGCTCCTTTTTCCAAAACTCGTCAAACGATATAAGGACCTCGCCACATGGCTTCAAATTTTCCAGATCCTAGCATATCTCAATCTTGATCATAGAGGAGAACGAGATCTCCTTCGGAGAAAATGTGAGGCTTGACATGTTTGTCGTATTGGGCCTTGACACATTTTTTCTGAGCTTCTATAACTAGGGTAGCAGCGCGTCGAGTTTCTTCTAATCGCATAAGATACAATAGACATTCTTCCTTAGCAGAAGTGTTTGGTAGGAATTCAACGACTAGTTTTAAAGAGGGTATCTCGCATTCAATCGGGAGAATGGCTTACAAACCATAGACTAACCGGAAAGGTGTAAACCCAGTAGTGGACTTGACGGATGTCGGGTAAGCCCACAATGCCGAAAACAACATTGTGTGCCAACTTGTTTTGTGAATCCCTATCATTCGTTAGAGCATAGTAATGAGAACTTTGTTAATTGCTTCGACCTGGCCGTTGGCTTGTGGGTAATAGGGCATTGATTTATCATGGTGAAGACCCAACTTTTTAGTAAGTTCGAACATCATGAAGTTTCGAAAGTGGCTACCGTGATCGGTGACGATAGCTTGGGGAACACCAAAACGAGCTATGACGTGATTAAAAAAGAATAATGTTGCGGTCTTTCCCATGTTGTCAAATTTCGACATCGCCTCGGTCCATTTCGTAAAGTAATCGACGACTACAATAATGTATCCATGCCCCCCAGCCAAGTGAGGGTGACATGTCATGAAATCGATGCCCCATTTCGCAAAGGGACCAATGGAGACCACAGGGTGAAGAGGAGCAGGATGTGACCGTATCTTTTGATTATAGGTCTGGAAAGCATGGCATTTTTGAATAGCGTTTATGCAGTCGTTAAATAAAGAAGGCCAAAAATACCTTGCTCGTAAGATCTTCTGGGTAGTAGCATACCCATACATATGACCACCACAAGCTCCAGAATGATAGTCATTCAGAGCTTTCTCAGCGTCGTCGAACGTTAGGCAGCGTCGAAAAACAGAGTCAATCCCCCGACGATAAAGAGTATCCCTAAGGATAATATATTGACGGGCTTGATAGCATATGCGACGTCGGTCAGTACTAGACAAAGTTGGCCAGAAAGTCTGGGTTTGGAGATATAAAATGATATCACCATACCAAAGATCATTAGTTCTAGTAAGGAAAAGAGATTCATCAGGTAATGAATCAGTTGCTACATTTTTCGTTTCAGAATAGGGAAAGATGCATATCAACTCAGAAAAAACTAAGGACTTCTTGGACTTGGCACATTCGAATTCCAAGTCAAACTCATGGAGTATCACAATCCATTTGGAGTATTTTCCCCCTAGCAATTGACATGTAAGAATGCGTTGCATAGGGTTGCAGTGAGAAATCACTGTAGTCTTGCACGAGAGGATATAGTGCCGGAAGCGTTGGACGGCTTGGATGGCAGCCAAGGTTAGTATTTAGACATGTAAATGCTTGATTTCGTAGGTGTTAGACTTCGACTCAAGTAGTAGATAACATGTTCGTCGTTAGCATCATCCTCTTGGACAAGAACCATCCCAATGGTGTAATCCGAGGCAACAAGGTAGAGGAAATAATCGTGACTGTAATCGGGGGGAAAAAGAAGCGGAGCACGCGTTAGGGACAATTTCAAAGCTTCGAAAGCATTGTTGGCGATGGTATCCCAGATGAACTTTGACCCTTTTTTTAGTAGCTGTGTAAATCCACGAGTTATCTTGGCATAATTTGGGATAAAATGATGAAGAAAGTTTTCTTTCCCCTGCAAACTTTGTAACTGGCGAAGAGTAGAAGGAGGAGGGAGATTAAGGATTGCCTCAACCTTTAAAGGATCCACCCGGATCCCTTGACGCGAAACGATAAAACCTAGCAGTCAGCCGGATTCCATGCAGAAAACACACTTATGAGGATTCAAACATGTATGGTAGAAACAATAGCAGATGAAAATGGCTCGAAGGTGGGTTGGATGATCGACTCGACACATTGAGTGAGTGGGAAAATCATCTAGATATGGTTGGACGATGTGCTTGATATCATGGAAAGCATAAGACATAGCGTGTTGAAAAGTTGCGCCAGCGTTCTTGAGACCGAAAGGGAGTTTCCGATAGGCAAAAGTACCCCAACGACAAATAAAAGTGGTCTTATGTTGATCCTCAGGAACAATGTTCATTTGATTATACCTAGAGAAACCATCCATCAGAGAGAAGATTTCACTTCCGGCACAATCGTCAACAATCTGATCGACGAAGGGGGTCAGAAAGTTGTCTTTGGGACAAGATTTATTGATATCCCTATAATCAACACATAAACGAATTTTGCCTTGTTTCTTATCGATTGGGACAAGATTGGAAACCCAGTCTGTGAGAGCCACCGGATAAATATAGCCGACTTTAAGAAGTTTCTCAACTTTGAGCTTGATGGTAGTCGCCTTACGTGGGTGAACTGGACGAAGGCGTTGCCGGACGGATTTAGCGTCAGGGTATGTCTTGATCTAATGTATCACAATCTTAGGGTCGATACCTGGCATTTCTTCATAGCTCCAGGCGAAGATGTCACGAAACTCTTTGAAAAGGGATGTATAGGTGACGATTTCGTTAGAAGAACACGAGGTTCCGATATGGACATTTTCGACAATCTCTGGTTTGACAGATATGTCAAGGGGAATAGTGGGAGAGATATTGCTTAAGTTCCCTTTAGAAAAAACATCGTGTGCGGACTTGGGAACGGTTGAGATGATGACAACGGGCGACGGGGTCGAGATCCGTTGATAGTTCTCAATGGTATGTTTCTCCAGAAAGAGGATGGAACAATGATGTCCATCATCCCAAGGGGTGACTTCCATAACATACATGATCATCTCATCTGTCGGAAAAATGACACGAAAAGGATCGGGAGACAACTCAACAAGAGAGGTGGTAGAAGGTGTTGCCGATTGAATGGCCTGATAGGCAGATTTGACCGGACTTAACGACATTTCATCGCCGTAATGAAGACGATCTCCAGGATCAGGTATTATCCATGGATTGTGAGATGCTGGAAGTTCTTGAGTCGAGGTGGAGATCATGTTGATTGAATCAATAGATGAGCGTGGAACATCGAGCGGTGGAATGGGAAAAGTACCCATTAACGAAGAGTCTTTTAGAAGGCCTACACCGACGTTCTCATATCCCAATGGGGTTTTAGCGATGAACGGTACGTTTCCAGTATGGGTATCAGAATTAAAGAAGGCTAGTTGGTCGACGGTGATGACCTTTCCTTGATGTAGGAAACGTACCACATGGAAAAGGGTCGACACAACTGCATGCATGGAATTGATCCAGCTGCAACCAAGAAGAAGATTATAATCAAGGGTAGCGTCAAAGACTTCCACTTCGACTTGGACCATTTTTCCTTCTAAGGTGATAGGCAACGAAGGAAGGACACCGTAGGGCTTAAAACCGAAGTTGTTGAAGGCTTTAAGAGTGTTCTGGGATTCATTCAAAGAAGGAGAGCCAATGGCTTTCCAGCAAGCAAGAGCCATAACACATGTCGAGGCACCCTCATCGATAAAGGTTCAGAAAATGTTTTTGTCAGAGACAATCACTTGGATTTGGAATGCAAGTTGAGGGGGTAACCTTGGAATGTGATCTTCCAAGTCAAAAATTATTAAATTCATATCCATCGGATCAATTCCACCGATAGCTTTCAACAGTGCCTTCCGTTGTGTGGGACAACTTTGAAGGACTTCGAGGGATGACATTGCAGAAGGTGCTTGGGCCAGATCTTCAATAATGCTATAGTTCTGGGCCGCATGAGCATGAGGATTGAAAGCCGATTTCTGAATGATTCCCTTTGGGGGGGGTCAAAGAACTGTGTCGAGGCTCAGTCGTTCAATATGAAGAGGACCGTTGGTAGGTGGAGTCGCGGGAGAGGGTTGTACCAAGGAAGGAGGTAGATCATCAACCTTCTCTTTAGAGGGAGAATAATCTTTTTCTCTCAAGTAGTGAGTGCAACGTCGCTCTGCTTTGAATCACCAGTACACATAAAAACATAGGATGTAGTAGAAGATGAGGGTTAGTCATGAATGACCAACTGAGCCTATTGTTGAGATGGGAAGGGTTGGGACAAAACGGTCAGAGCAAGTGGTTTTGGAGCTCCTTGAAGGAACTTAGTGACCTCGACGCATCGTGGAAAATCCTTCGTGTAGTGATCATCACCACATATAAGACAAGGATATCGAGGTTTGTGCTTATCCCGATCATCAACAGGTGTAGTTTTGGTTCACTCTACTTGAGAAGTATTTTTGTCCTCCTTATTCTTACCCCTTCCCTTTTTGGATTTGTTTTTACCGGCTGGGGTAGATTGAACTGCATTTACCTCAGAAGTCTTGTCGGTGGGGGGGGTAGGAGACGAAGAATTTTGAACATTAGAAGAAGCAGGTTTGGGGTTTGTGCTTGAGGCAGACTGTGGTTGGGAATGGAAAGTGCCAATCACACCGTCAGCTGCATGCGAAGTAGTTGAAGTGGTGGAAGTGGAAAGACAAGGTAAGTCAGGTATTAAATCGTAAAGGGTTCCCGTTTGTGAATAAACAAGGTCAAGGTATTGAGCTCGAATTATGGCCTTCTCTTCCATGACTACTCCACCCATGGCGATGTCACGACCGATGTCATTCACAAATGATTTTGTGAACCATTCTGCCAGCAACTGATCGGGGAGTTCGAGTTTAATGAGACGTCGTCGTTGTCGCCACTCATGAATGTGATCGGATATATGAGTGGCTTTGTTTTGTTTGAAATAAGTCAAAATGTCAGTCCCAGTGTCATAATGAATCGATAACTGGTAGTGTGTGAGGAAATCCATAGCTAGGGTGTTTAAGTCAGAGAAGAAACCTCGTGGCAATTATATATACCACTTCGCAACAGAACCTGTGAGGGTTCGTTGAAAAAGACGTAAACGAATAGAGTCATCCATCAACGAGTTGGATGAACACCATAGGTGAAAATTCATAATGTGATTGTTTGGGTCCTCTCCCACTTTGCCGTCGAATTTAGGAATGTATGATGGTAGCTTGGCTAGTATAGCAGGCCATTGGGGAGAGTGACAAATTGGATCATTTAAAATCCTTGACAAATCCGGAAGATCCAAAGTGGCTATAAAGGGTAACTGTCGATTCACCTGCGGGTACTGGTGGCTTTGGGGAGGAATACCCGTCGAAAAACCAGTAGGACCATAAGCAGTCTGCATATAATGTGAAGACCCAGGCAGATTCGGTGGTGGTTGGAGAGGATAGTAGCTCATAGGATTATACCCTAGAACAGGGAGTTGAGTTTGAGAATTCACCCCCCAAATGGGGTTGAACGTACCTGGATATGGTTGGCCCATACTAGGGGGTATCACAGACGCAGTCGAAAATTGTTGCCCCCCAGTCGATTGAGGAGGATGTTGTATCAACTGATTCCTATACTGGGCCAAGGATAGAGCTATATTTTGTCCATAAGGTTGGGTTGGTCCTCCCATCGAAGGTGGTGTTCCAATTGGGGGTAGTGTTCCAATTGGGGGTTGTGTTTCCATTGGGATTTGTGTTCCAATAGGAATTTTCCCACTGGGAGGGGGTTGAGTCATACCACCTTGGTGAAATTGTCCACCGACAGGAATCTGGTAAGTTGGTGTGAATGACGAAATAGTGCCACTAGGAGTAAGACTGCCAGTGGAGGATGAGAAAGGTCCTCCAAAAGGAAATTGAGGGAGTGTTGGAAGAAAACTGAGAAGAGAGTGCCCAGAAGAAGAAGGACCACCAGGAGAGCCAGATGGGGTTTGCATAGGAGTGGGAATGGAATCATTCGACACAGGATATCCAGGTGGTAGTGTCGGAGTGATGTTGGGAATTCGCGGTGTGCTGATGGGAGCGAGACTAACCGCAGTAAACCTGGTTGGAACACTCGTAGTATCTGTGTGATGGGCCATTTCGATAGGGACGGTAAAGTGATAGGCAGAAGTAAACAGTACTGTCTTTGGACTAGAGATTTCAAAAATCACAGGTGGGTTGATTTCGGAAATCACAGGTGAACCTGTAGACCAAAAAAGATCTTGGCCTTCAATGCCTGGAAAGGGTCCAACCGGTGATCCAGAAGAGGTAACAACTAAGTCTCTGGAATAATTCAATCACATAAATGTTCGCTCCGAATCAGGGTGAAGTCAAAAATCCTCTCGAGTATTGGTAATTCAGAAATGTTCTAGAGAGTCAGTTTGTTCCACTTGTGGTGTGGTGACGTCTGGGACTTCACTCTGTTGAGGAGAGCCCTCAGGTGAACTTGTAGTCAAGGGTTGAGAATCTTCCATATGCTCTAGAGATAAACCCTGAATTCTACATGAACGACATGGAGGAGATATTGTAAACGAGTGACAAACTTCACGAAGGAAATCATATGGTCAACTTTGGTAAACAAACAACACGCGCTAGTAAACAAAATCTAGGAAGAAACACCAAGCAAACAAGACCTTCTAATTATGAAGTCACTAGTTGGTGATGAAATCCAACGTCGCAACAATGAGACGAGAAGTGGCTAGGCAAGGGTGGAAAAGTTACGTTGATGACCTGCTTAACGGACTTACACCCTGGTGCAAGCTCCCACACATAATCGTGGGTATACCCTCCAAGGAGCCCGAGTGAGTTTGGTCAATGTCAATTCCAGGTACCGTGAAGACTTTCCCCTTCACAGTCACCTCATGTAAGAACCTAGAAAGATAGGCCACTAAGGTTACAACCAACAACAATAAATCCCAGGGGGATAGTCGACAGTCCGATCCACATGCAAGGGCAGGATATCTAGCCTGAAATCAACTCAAAAGGCTTCCACTCATCATTGTGGGCATACCTCCAAGTGATCCCTGTAATACGTGCAATCTCTACACCGATATCAACAAAGCAGGGTGAGTAACTCTGTCAATATCAATGCGACCTCGTGTTTGACCCTTGTGTGAGAAGGGCTTCCCAAGACAAGATGTTGCAAATGGAATTTAACACTCCTTAACACAAGATGCTATTGTGTGTTTTGTGCTTTGGAGAGTGTATCGCTCTTCCTATTCCAAAGCGCTAGCCTAGCTAAATGTTGGTGTAATAGAGCCCTAGAAAAGAGTTACTAGTTAAATTTTACAATTGCACAATGTTATTAAGAGCTGTTGTTACTCAAAGGAAACAGAGATGAAACTTATGTTGTATAAGACTCTGACCCAACGATGCATGGATGAGAATGAAATATATCAATTTTTGTTCAATGAATCCTATGTACGGGAGGGAAAGAGAAGTTTTCTGGATCAACCTTAAACTACGATACACAATTTCCTTTAAAATGCAATTGCAACAAATCACACATCAAGAACAATTCTCTATTGTTTATTTTTCAATAATTTCAACAATTGATTTTCAATACTTTCGAAAATGAAAATGATTTTGAAAGAAAAACGTTGTTCACTTTTCAAAAAGGACCTACACCATGATGGTGAGAGTTCAGAAAACCAAAAACTAATGAACAAGCAATAGATAAAAAACCCAAACCAATCTTTCAATGGAAACAAAAATAACAAGCAAACCAAACTAGTCTTTTCAATTGCGTAAGAAAAGTGATCTTTCAAAGAATAAGAAAATGATAAAGAGAAAGAAGCTCAACTTTCAACCGATCACCGATCCTTAACCAAACAAGCACACTTAGATTCCAAAATCAGAGAGTATAGATTTGCCAAGAAAAGTCAAGAACAAGTGACAGGAAGAGCCTTTGAAATCCTAAGACTGTTCGTGCACAAAAATGAAGACACGAAAAATATCAACCAATGGTCCAAGAAACTCTTTTTAGGCACCTAAACTGATCTGGGTAGTTGAAGATGCAAAAACTCAAATCAAAATTTTTGAAAAAGAGGGTTCGCAGGCTAGTAGTATTACACAGTGCGAGAATGGGTGATTCTCGTAGGTGAGCTTTGAGAAGAGTGCGAGAACCTCACACTGAACCTAAAAGTAGGGTGTGAACTCTATAGATTCTCGCAGGCTACTGTGGAGTGCAGTGCGAGAATGTCTGAAACTAATCAAATTTTTGGAAAAAGACAAAAAAATTGAAGAGGCCTCTAGACCTAGAGGGTCTATCAGGGTATCCTAAAGACTCATAGATTGATATGAAAGGAGAAAGGTAAGGCGAGAGAAAATGGCCAAGGAAAAACACCAAAAACCACAAAGAAAACAGGTTATCTCCCCAGTATGGTCACCAATTTTGTTATCAGAATAATCAGTAGGTGCAGACACTAACAGATCTCCCTAGATCCACCTGGATCTAGAACAAAACAGGACATGACATGAATCTTTCCCTAAGTTATGACCATTGAATTATCTAGTAGGAAGGAACAAGTAACATACCTTTGTATCGCTTCCTAGGGTCTCTGTTGCTCCCGCTTCGCTCCGGTGCTCTTGTGAGTTCAAGACCAACACAACACAAACCAACCAAAGTGAAGATAGCAAAATATATTCAACTGTCAACTTATGTGTATGATCAAGGAATTACACAATAAAGTGAGAATGACTTTATGGGAAAGGGACATGCCACTGTATCATATTAATTGAAAGTAGAAGATTACAACCTGATCGCCTTGATGTCACAAGATTCCTTTCGGTGACTCTTGGCTCCAACACACACACTTGCTCGATCCTTGCATGAAGAAGATCAAATCCTCTTAATAGAATTTCTAGAGTCTCCAAGCTCCTGTTCAAGCTAAGTCATTCACACAATTCTTTCACCAATTCTCCAATGAATCTTGCTTAACCTTTTCCATGATAATTCCATCAATATATAGGAGAGAATGAGATGGTTACTTGGATAAGAATGATCCCACAATATCAGGGAATCCAGTACAAGGATAACCATTTGAATGCCAACCCATTCTTCTAGAAGATTCCCTTCTAGAACCATCGAGAATTCATCTTTTTCCAAGATTTAGAGAAGGTTTGCACCCTAGCTATGTAGCACAATGTGAGAGGTTCACACCCTAGCTTAAGGTAGCCTGTGAGAATGGGTCATTCTCGCACCCTGGGATAGTAGCAACCTGTGAACCCTCTTCAAAAGTAAGTTTTCTGGGAAGAGATGAATGTCACTTTTCTCAGGAGAAAGTTCTTATGAGGATCCTGAGTACACCATCATCAATACACCATCATGATGACCAAAATCATGGGTAACAATGTGCACCTTCATTTATTTACCCTTGAAGTGATGTCGTTCATACCATGCTTCCACTGCACACTCTTAACATTTTGTAGTCTTGGATTTTCATAATCTTATGAAATATTTTTATCATAGCACTCTTTCCCTAAGTACCTATCCTTATATTTAACTAAATTTAAACATTCTCACCTCTTATGAACTAAATGTTGTTAACTCCTCAAAATGTGCAGCCAACAAAATTTGTTAGGCTAAATAATTTAGCAAATTTATGAAATTATGTACAATCTTGTTCCAATAATGCATCATAATTCATTCTTCTGATTTCCTAAAAAATTGATTGCCTAGATCAATTTTTTGGCTGAATAATTTTATTCTACTATCCAATACCTTTCTAACGCCTTCTTTCTTACTCAATTCTGAGTCTTGAGCAGAAAGTTATGGTTATTTGAAAATTGTCCATTAATTTCTCCTATTCACACTTTGACTTGGTGCAAATATGCGTTGTACTTATGAATTTTTGCACCTACTCTATTGGAGTTTTGGTAAGAGATCAATTTTGCTTCTTCATATACAGATTTTGGAAAGTCTGTCCAAATTTCACCTCTTTCTGGTTTCTGGACTGCTAGTTATAGCTCGTTGAAGTTCTAGGACAATTATTGTTTTGGTTCCGGAACACTACATGTCCATTTTGTGTTGTCTTAAACATTTTTAACATGCCTATAATTTTAATTCAGATCAAGGACAGTCTTCTATGGTTCAATATCTTTCCATAGACTGCTCTTGTTCCTCGATCTAATTCCGGAGAAAAAACTTATGGCCTTTCGAAGTTAGATGGGTTTTAAAATTTACCCTCCACTGTTTGTCCTGTAACTTCCTCATAAAACCTTTGTTTGACAAACAATTTACACCATTAGAAATATCTCTTTGGGCTCTTTAATTTGGGATGTAGAGACAAAGGGTACCTTGGTACACTATGTTCTCAGGTTTTTTGAGTAGCTCAAAATGTTGTTTAGGGCCTCAAAAATGTGGTACAAAAAGATGAACTTCAAAGAATATAAAAATGTCACAGAAATTCACTAGTTTTGTGTTGTTGTACACTATCCAAACAACTTTGAGCACATAAATTTGAAAATTTACACCCATATTTAGCCTACGTAGTAACATGATAAGGTAGTGCATGCTTTGCGCACCTATAACAAATGTGGATCACTTCTCTATCACATTAATATCTGGTGTGCACTACTTTTGTATCACACGCCAATAGCTACCGCACACAATTTTGGTTCATGCACTAATACATGTTGCGTGCAATTTTTGTGTTTCATACTAATATTCTTCATGCATTATACTCTACGCACCACACCATGCTAAATTTTAGTATGCTCCCTCCATGCACTAGTACTCTGCGCGCACCATTAATTAAACTGTCGCGCGATAGAATATACATGCATTGCATGCGCACCAACAAAATTCCTCTATGCTCTGCCAATACTGTGCACACCACGTGCGCCAATATTATGCGTGCACACACCTAATCCATACCGTGGAGTGATAAAATTAGTGCGCACATCCATGCACCACTATTTTTTGCACATTACGACTTTGCACCAGGCAACGCCAAATTTAAGTGTGCACACCCATGCACCAATATTTTCTGCGCATTACCACTCTACACCACACAACGCCAAATTTAAGTGTGCACACCCACGCACCAATATTTTTTGCACATTACCACTCTACATCGCGCAACACAAAATTTTAGTGCGTGCAACCATGCACCCTTATTTTCTAGACATCACAAGCTTTTCACTGTGCATCATGCATTTTTAGTGCGCACAACTGTGCACCTTCGTTTTCCTGCACTTCAATTCCTCATGAATTTCACTGCAGAAATTAGGGATTTTGCCAAAAGTTTCCCAATTTTCACCATGGAAATTCTGCAACTACAAAATTTGTTCAATTTCCCTCCGATAATACCAATTCAACCTTTGCAACAACAAATAGTTGTTGGTTGACATTCCTAGAATGAAGTTTTCCCAAACTCAATCCATGAATTGAGAATTTTAATCAATTAATCTCGTTACATCTACCATGGTTTCCCTGTAACTTCGAATTTGACCAATTCCAGGTATGGATTTTCTAGAACATATATTAAATTAAAAATATCTCACCACTTGGCTAAAATTCTCAATTTTCCCATGAATTTAACAACATAAATTGGAGCTTTTTTCCAATTCCATGCAATTACTTCTGATTTTTACCATGGACACTTTGTAACTTGAAATTTGGCCACTTTGAAATCAATATCCATTAAATTTTGTTTCAATTCAAATTACTCAGCCCATCCAGGCTCAATGTTGAAAATTGGAGCTCTGATACCATATTGTAACATCCCCAGCATCCAACTGGGCTATGCCACATAAAATTTTCGAACTGTATACAAAATTAAAACATATACACACCAAAAATCTTGCGAAACTTTATATATAAAACTTAAAATAGACACATACATTCTGCAAATGCACATATTCATACATAATAATAATAAAAATACACATGCAACACACACAGGAAAAACCCATAAAAATAAATGCATAAATAATAATGCAACATGTAATTTAACACACAATTGACACTTATGTTGGTAGAAATATCACCAACTGCGTGCAGACCTTCCAAAAACCAACTAGCCTTGAACCACACTTCTCATCACTCTCAACAGTGGGTCATCCCCGAGATGGGACTAAACTCCACCCGAGTAAAGGGATTCCTAACCAAGCTAGTGTATCTCAGACAACAGGAAATAATTCGTCATAGGTGCCAACTCAAACTAACAACCTACAGTCCCTCATTCCCCACATGCATGTCCCACCCCAAGATTTTTTCCCCTTTTCTTCTCAACATTCCTTCGAATTCACGCCTTCCTTTTCAAGGCTTCAACAATAGGCCAATAAACCACCTCTTTAGTCCAGCTCCCAATCTAACCATGTACAGAGATAGGTAAAGGTACAGGTATGGATACAGGTATAGGTATAGGTACAATTATGGATACAGGTACATGAAGTTACGGTTATAGATATAGGTATAGGAAGGTACGAAGGACAACTGAATGAGTGAGTGAATGATGATGGAATAATAGGAAAATGGACTAAGTCCAAGATATATGTATGCATATTCCCAAGTTGACACTCGTCATGTTGAGGAATACTTTGGCCCACTTCTCCCCATCCTTAGAACTTTAGGATAAAATAATTATCCATACTTTATACTTTAAGGAATATTAATATAATATTTCTTTTTGGCTTAAGCTCCCTATCTTATCCCCTTATTCTTAACTTTGATCCCCTTTCCCTAACTAGTGTAGTTTAGTCCCCCATACTCTTTGATCGTGGTCGGTCTACACATAGTGATGTATTATATTAATGATAGGAGTATTTACATATACAAAAATAGGCCCACTAGCCTTTAGCATCTAGGCTCTCCGACCTAATCATCACAGAAGCCTTCTGAATTATAATAAATGAGATCATCAGCCTAAAAAACTCAACATATACATAAAGGCTCTCTGGCCTCAAAATGGAACACACTTAAGTTTGTTGTGCGTAGTATCCTGGAATGTCCACACTTCATCATTTTAGTGCACAGTATGTGTGCACACTATACCATGGAAGGTGCATGCAAAATTATATCAACAACTCACCAACTCATAAGCATTTTTACATTTACATTTACAATTTTGGGTTCATCCCAGGGGTATTACATAACTCCACGATTCTAGAAGTTTTACAGTGCCTTGCTTGTGCAACCACTAGTGACCAGTGAGGGCCTCACTTGTTTTCTACTAGGTGTCCAACAAGGATCTCCAAAAACGGAATAAACCTTAGGTAAAATATGTATTTTGGATTCTATCTTCTCATGGATTCCTTTCTGGGCTATAGGGTGTAAATTGAGTCTATAATGGATTCCCCCTAATGTGTGAGGTCAGGAAAGGAATGGATGGACGAAATAGATTACAATAAATAGTGTCCATGTGAGGCAGCATGAGAAGAGAGAAAAGGAGTTTCAGAAATAAAAAAATGTTATGGAATCAAACACCAAGGATTAGAATATACATAGACCAATCCTCTATGAAGACATACAAAGACTCTAAATGAGCATGGCCACCAAAAAATACACTATGGATCCATGGAATGAAATTATATATCATGGCCATGAAAGAGTACACAATGGATCCATGAAATGAAATTGTATATCATAGCCACGAAAGAGTACACAATGGATCCATGTCATCAATAATATCGTAGCCAAAAGAAAATATAATGTGGATATATGCCATTAGCACAATCATAGCCACTAGAAAATACAATGTGGATCTATGACACAACATATAGATATTAGGAAGACAAGGAGAATTGAGGATAGCTCCCCCAAATTCTTCAAATTACTCATATACAATTGATATACTCCATCACAACTTGGGAGGGGATGTTGTAAAAGAATTATGTGTCCCCAAGCCTAAGGTATTCGTCCCTAACCTCGATGGTACAAATATAAAAATTATAATAGATGAGCTGATGTCGAGCATAGTAGAAACCATATGTTTATTGTTCATTGAGGTACACCATTAATACATGTGAGGGGACCCACCGATGATGAAGATGGACCTCAAGGTACCTAGTAAAATATAGAAAGAGTAAATAGAGGAGCTGATGTCAAACATTCATATAATGAATCGATCATGAGTCAATAATGCAAACTCACTATTGATCATGAGGAGGCCTTCCACTGATAAATAAAAGCTCCAAGGTACTATTTGGTTTCTCAATCCCTCTCATATATAATCATATGAGGTTGATGGGAAGAGATCCATCAAATAAGGGACTTGATGTCTCCCCCATCAATCGACATGAAACATACATAGAAATATGGTGTGAAGAGAGAGTATCGCAAAGTACAACTAACACGAGGACGGTTGACTCAGAATTTCAACAAAAAAAAAAATTGATGAATTGGGCTTATACTTCCCTTGAACATATATCACAACACAATGGCGACATGGAAGTAAGACAAAAGATTTGGATGAATACAACACAACAACGCATGAGGAATTGAAGAACTCTCCATAATGACTGGAAGAGTAACCAACTAGAAGAGTATCTATGAATCATATTACTGGAACAAATCCTATGAAATCTAAAACCCACCTGTATGATGGGGACTCAAACAGGTGCCATGTTCTAGGGTGACTCTACTAACGTTGTCATTTCCAGAATAGATGAACGGTGAAAACCCCCCACTTTTTTCTTATTTTTTTCCATGGTTTAATGAGCATAAAAGAATGACACAAGTATGCTCGATCTCTTTCATGGTTTAATGAGCATGAAATAATCACACAAGTATGCTCAATACCTTTTTCATTTCCTTTTAATATTATGAGAAAGAGATAAAATTATACTCGGCATGAGAGAATGAGTGGCTTAATAACATTCTCCTATGTTACAAGTGCATGGAACTGACCTAAAGAGATGAGAAATGCAGATGGCATTGGCAATTGAGATCCACTCTTAGGAGTTGTTCTCTTGCTGGGTAGGTGGATGAAAAACAAAGGAAAAATAATACAAGAGGCAGATGGTTAGGGATATTACATAGTGGTAAGAGGGATATGGGAAAACAATAATACAACGATGGAAAGCATGATGCAAGTATAAAATGCATAGGTGACCATTAATAAACAATAATATTTTTTTGGGAACCCCCACAAGATGTGGCCATAATATAGATGAAGAGAGGAAAATGATGCTAAATATTGAAGTCATGATGGGGATAATGAAGGGCTCACTAACCTACCAAAAGATACAACATGGGAACCAAATGGAAATCCAGGTGCTAAGTAAGGTGCCTATGAAGGGTAGGAACTATCGAACTAGTTACGAAATGCAAAAGGAGTCACTAATTTTGTAATTTGTTAGGATCGAACCTAATGAATATTGTTGGAAGTATGGGTGGTTAATAATTAAAAGCAATAAATGCAGGGAAAAAATATCCCTATATGCCAGTGTAGAGACACATACCTAAATTTTAGTGGACATCGACATCTTCACAGAAAAAAATTCCTCATAATCCTCTCAACACATGTAAACTAGATTTCAGGGGTCAAAACGCATAGTGAAAAATCAAAAAAGAAAATATTTTTAGATTTTTTGGATATAATATATTAAAAAATAACACGCACACCACACACCTATATACAAGGAACTACACATATTGATGATTTACACAAAGTAGATCGCATGGCTAGGCTCATGCAAAGCATATTTTTCATAGATAATGAACTGATGAGCTGATTTTGGAATCATATGGATTACCATGTCAAGGCCATGCCACAAAGGAATGAATTTTTACACATGAAGATACTCATTATGAGTAGTCTTATGAGATAGGGAATCTCCTTGATGGGATTAATCAAGAGATGAAGGGGGTATGAAATGTAAATATTCGATGGAAGGGGAAGTAGAAGGTTTGGTGGTAAGTTCTGAAAAACATAACTGAGGTGGAAAAGGGTTGAGACTAGGGGTTTCACTGGATTCCCCAGCCGATGCTCCTAGTCTTGGATCAAAAGTCATCATGTCAACTCTTTTCAATTCCAAAATAGGAAAAGATGATTAATGCATCACCCCATCCTTTTTTGTTTCTATGGAAGTCATGATTTTTAGGATGGCCTCTTCTAAAGGAAACTCAAAATCTAGGATGTCATGTAAACTTGGAGAGCCTAAAACCCTTACAGGAGGAGTAGGTTGATAAGATGATTTACTTGTTGACCAATATTTATGGGATTTTCATATCTACAATATTGGTCGAAGTGGGCGGCATGAATGCCCCATATGATTCAACATCATAAGAACTAAGTACCACTCAAGGATCAAAAGAACCAAGGTATGCACTAGTAAATGATGAAATCATACTGATAGGAGCAATGTGTGTAGCGGGAGATGATGGGGGAAGGGGAAAAATTATCATCAACAAAGGATATTTGAACATCCCTACACTGGCATTAATATAAGATTGCGTGGTATCACCAAAAAAGGGTACATTAGAACCCACATTGGATCGAAGTTATAAGGTAGAGAATGCAAGTCAATCTATTTTTATTATTTTCCCTTGATGAGGGAAGCATATGACCCTAAAGAGCGATGAGAGAACTATGGTCATTTATTATAACCAAGTATGCCCGAGTAACAAATTGTACTCAAGAGGTGCATCAACAACCTCCACATCAACAAAGACAGTCTTACCCCTAACGCGATGGGTAAGGTGGTGATTATTGCATGGGGTTGTAGCATGTGTCCATTGAATGTTTTCAATAGTTTTCTAGAAGTTTTGACCTTAGGGGAGCCAATGGATTTTCAAAAAGAAATAGACATGATACAAGTTGAGTTTCCTTCATCAACTAATGTTTGAAAGATGTTTTTTCCCATCATTCCGACTTTGATCTAGAAGGATACCTAATGGGAGATCCTATGAGTAAAATGAGATGAATAAAAGGTTATCAAGATCAAATCCAAGGGATCAACCCTACCTATGGATGGAAATAAGGATTCCCATTCCATTGGACAAATTTGGAGGAATTTAAGCGCATACATGGAACATGGCTCCTAGGCCAAGTCTTCCACAATATTATAGTTCTGTGTGGCCCATTTGTTGATATTATGCATTGTGCATCGAATAAATCTCTTCAAAGTGATAAGCATTGCTTCAAAGGATGGCTTCTCAATATGAACAGGTCCACTAGGCTGAGAATAAGATGTTGTTTATGGAGAAGCATGAGAAGGCCCGCAAATGTCATAATTATTGGCTCACTTTTCCAAGTTGACCATTTGGTCACACATGAAAACAAAAACATTCAAGGAATACCCCTCGTGGTAAGAGATACCTACCATGCTCCCTTGTGGAGGGGCAGGAATTTTGGAAACTATGTTGAGGTTGGGGGGAAAAAGGATGGGTTAATATTGTAGGTTTTTGTGGGGATTTATTTTGTACCAAAAATATATGGACCTCATCCTTTCGAGGACACTGATGAGTGGGATGGTCCTCCTCACTAATCATGTAGAGAAATTAACATTTCTACTTTTATTTAGTGCCCCCCTCCTGGGTGTTTTGGGTGGAGGCAGTCCCTTTCTCATTATTGCAATTTTTCTTTTTTTTCCTTTTCTTTTTTCCTCCAGTTTGTTAAGGGTTCATTGTTTACATGGAATGCATCTAATTGACCTTGGAGGTTTGATTAGGGACAACTACATTTTTAGCACTAGTACCAAAATTTGATGCGTGTGACTTAATGGAAATTTGACCCATCTAATCAACTAATTAGTTCATAGAGGCACGTGAAATAGAACTGACACATCATCGGCATGGGGTATGAGGTTTGGCTTACTAGGATCTACCAATGGCCTAGGATCATTTGGGATAATGTCATAAAGTGTACCCAACTGAGAATAGATCAATTCCAAGTGTTGGGAACACAGAATGGCCTACTCTTTGGTGGTCACCCCGACCATAGCTACATCTATGACAATGGGTGGTAGGAGGGACTTTGTGAACCACTCCATAAGGATTTTGTATAGGATCTGAGTCTTAATAATCCTATATCTTTTTCGCCACTCATGTATATGATCGAAGATATGTGTGGAATTATTTTTATGTAGTGTAGTCAAGATCTATGTTCCTATCTCACACAACATGGAAAATTGGTGATGTGTTAAGAACACCATTTCTAGGTTGTTGAATCTTTTAAAGGAACCTCCTTTTAGTTCTATGTACTATTAGGCGGTGGCTCCGGTCATGGATTTCTAGAAAAGACACAGCTTCACACTATCATACATCAATAATTTGGATGAGCACTATATGTCATATGTCATGATGTGTGTAAATGGGTCCTCTATTATATTTTAGTTGAATTTTATAATATCTGATGGAAAATTGGAATGAATTTCCATCCATGATGCCTCATGTGAAATAGGGCATTTGTTAATTGTCACAAATATGGTAAATTTAATGTTGCAAGGAAAGGAAACAGTGAAAATGAATGCTAGGGGGGAGGTGAAGTATCTGTTGTCCCAAATGGACACTATGTTCCCCCTTTATTTGTACTTCTAGAAGGTTGAGGGGTTATTGGAGAGTGAGTTCCTCCAGGAATGGTCGTACTTCCAGGAGCATGAATTCTCCCAAAACCAAAGATGCTCCTGGTTGTAAATGTTGACTCTGCAAGAAAGCAATTCTCAAAGTTAGTCCCAGGGAAGAAACCCCCATGAAATAATGTGGTAACAAAAGGGAAACCTCTCCAAGGTGAAAACATTCTCCCAAAAGATATTTCCCCAGGGAAAGGCATGCTACCCCATGGAAAGTTAAAACCTATGGAAGTGTTATTTCCCCTAGATTGAATAGGGACAACCCCAAAACCACTAGAAATATTCCATCCAAAAGGAACACTTACACCTAATGATGTTGAGATGCTCATAGGATTGGAGGAGGTGGAAGGAGATCCACTTCCCATGCTGAAACCAAAACTTTCACCTCCACTGGACAACAATTCGGAAGTGGGAAGTGATGTAGAAGGGATGGTCCTAGGGACACTAGGTATAATGATTGATTGAAAGGATGACACACATGGTGTCCCCCTGATCGAGGGAACAATATAAAATGGTATGGACAGTGTAGGTCCAATGGAGGTAAGGGGTGACAATGTGGACATCACTGGGATGCCCTCAAGGAAATTTCCCCCATGACCACTTGAGGATGGGCTTGTAGGCCGAGCCACACTAGACAAAACACTTGATATATCCAATGAAACACTTGGTCTATACATGGACATTCGAGGATCACTAAACAAAGAAAAGGGATCACTAAAAGTATCTCTTACATGAACAAGTATAGGGGCATTGGGCTCAGTCAAAGGAAGATTAAAATTTGGTGGACGACATTCGTATACCACCTCCACTTCGACCTAATCAGTCTCATCAAACCAAAGATAAGACCCTTTGGATTCCTTTTCCTTTATGTCACGCCTCTTTAGAGGAGTTTGTTCTTTTGTAATAGGCTTAAGTACTCGTAGACAATGCGACTGGCATGGTAGTTCATCCATGGTGAATATACTATGTTAAAATCCAAACACAATTCAACCTAATGCTTACCTATACTTGGACTCAAAGAAAAAAACCCTAATCAAAATTAGTCTAACAAAAAGCAAACCAATAGGCTTAGGGGCCTTCTGAAAACCAAACCTATGGAGTTTTTATGAGGAAAATCTTTCTATGGCTTGGGGTAAACCAAAATAGACTGAAAACCACCTAAAAATTAACTCTAATATCAAGTATGCTAGAATAATGGAAATATTGAAAAAAAGAAGGAAAGAGACCTACCTCATCTAGACGTCTGAAGAATACCATAGTTGAGCTCATGATACAATGCATGATACCTGCAACTTGTCCTCAACATACAAGATACAAAAGGATATGGAAATTATATGAAATCTCAGCATATAAACTATCATAATACAGTAACATGTATAAAAAATATTCTCGTGGAAAGTAATAAGAATATTTGCAACATATAATTGGACGTGAAAAGAGTATTTCTATTAATATAATCAACAAAAGTACATAGGTGACAAACTTCTCTAATGACACATATCGGAACCGAGAAACTAAGTCCCTCCACCTGGTCCTTCACCACTTCAATCCTCCACAAAGTCAAGATCACAAGTGGTAGGGGCAATTGAGATTCTCCTTCTCAATATAGGAGGAGCTTGGGGGTTGAACAAAATAAGTTCATACTTTCAAGGACAAAGCGATGCAAACTCAATATGAACTGAAATTTCTTAAGAGTGTCTTTTCTCTCAATCTTGAATTAATTAAAGGCTTGTATGTGGCTCAATTTATAGCCTCCAAATGGACTTGAAGGGTCAAATCAGAGAGTTTCCAGTATATGGGAGATCAAGGATCATGGATCTCATGACATGGAATGGAAACCACACATATTTTTTAATTTTTAGCACAAAACCCGATCTACGCGGGATGTAATGGAGAAACCTATGTATACATGAGTTTTCTAAATGTGGCCTTCATATATGTGCAAAATTTTAAATTTTTGAGTCTGGAATGAACAAAATCGGGGATTTGATTATGCAGATGGAAAGGGAAGGCCATCACAGGAAGATGCATGGAGTGTGGAAAAAATTTCTACAATATATTTTCCCTAATGTGTGAGTTCATAGGAGCGATCACAATGGCCGAAATACATTATAATTTCTAGAAGTGGAGTAGTGAGGACCCAACGGGAAGATCTAGTCACCTGTGAGAATATTACAATTCATATTGACTATGTACACATGGTTTCCAATATGGAGTACACTGCAGAGCTGTGTGGATATATAACAAATAGTTTTTCATGGCCATGAACATGAAAAGTAGGCCTATGCCATAGGTAATCATAGTACCAAACAAAACATAGTGGAGTCCAGTCTCAAAATCAGTTGAAGGTATTTGTATACAATGTAGTACAATATGATCTTCCATGATCACTGAAGTCATATAGGTACTGGTATGATGAAATACAACAACATATATGGGATGTTGCTACTATGAACTTAAGGTATTCTACACTATCGATCGAAGGTGCAAGTGTACACTATAAAAATAAGGGAGTTGAATTCAAACACAATGAGGCTTCATTTGATTACCAGTCATTGAGGTATATCAACTTTGTTGATTAAGGTTGGTTGTCATTGAAGTCAACCCTTGAAGAAAGACCCATATCACAAAGGTTTGGGTAATGGACCCAATAGTGTTTGATGTAAATATGACTCATTATTGTTTTTTCATGGTTGATAAGAAGTAAATATGGAAGAACTCCAAAGTGGTCCCCTTATGGTGAAAACCCTCACGGGAAGACGCTTTGTGCAGTAAGAGAACCCATGCTTAATTGTGGAATAATGAGATGAAGGAAAGTGAATTTGTCGGGGAAAATATCCTATATGGATAGTGCTTTTCATGTCATTTCTGGTGGTATGTGGAACGTCACATAATTCCTCACGGTTAGAGAGTTATGGTCATGCGAAGTTGGAGACCCCAGGTTTGGGTAATGGACCCAAGTTTGTTTGATGGGTAACAATATGAGTTATGATATGTTTTCAGATAATACTATTCTATATGTATAGTGCATGTCATGCCATGTCACCTGGGCCTGTAAGAAACAACAGGCTATTGCACTTTCTTCAACCGAAGAAGAGTACCGAGTAGCGGTAAATGCAAGTCAAGAATCCCTGTGGCTTCGACAGATCCTTTTAGAGTTTGGATTCTAGCACCAACATCCGACTAGACTTTGGTGTGACAATAAAAGTGCCATCAAGCTCGCCAAAGACCCAGCGTAGCAAACACATCGAGCTACACATGCACTTCATTAGAAATCTCATTCATGATCAAGTTATTGAACTGCTCTTTTTCCCTATAGAAGATCAAGTTGCATACATTTTCACAAAGTCTCTTACAGAAGAGAAGTTTTCCAAACTTCGATCTATGTTAGGAGTTCAGGAAGCTGTCATTAAGGGGGGATAGGCTCTAATGCCTCCTTCCTTCTCCTATTGTGTCATTATTGTAAATCCTTCAATC
>ML777907.1:472068-498841 GCA_009831015.1 Picea engelmannii | reverse complement strand
TTGTTGACTAATCCAAAACTAGGCATGTGAGACTAAAGAAAAGTTTGATGAAAATGCTAGTCTCTTGTTGTTAAAGTTAAGGAAGGTTTGCAGGAATGTGATCATATACACTAGGTCTATTATAGAGCTACAAATCATATTTGAATGATGAAATTGATGATGTCTTTTGGTTGAGGTACATGTTGAGTACATGGTTGAGACAAGTAGTTGATGAGTTGGCGCACATACATGAGGTGTATAGTTGATGAATGTTGTACATATTGATGATTCATAGTTGATGAGTAGTTGAAACATGATTGGAACATACTTGGTACATGGTTGGATGCACTTGTTTATGGTACAGGTTGATTACAGGTTGGTGCATGTTTGATGCACTTGTTTATGGTACAGGTTGATTACAGGTTGGTGCATGGCTGATGCACTTGTTTGTGGTATAGGTTAATTATAGGTTGAGGTATAGGTTGATGCATGGTTCAGATTTGTTGGTACAGGTTTACAATGGTATATCTCAAAGTGATAGTGTGACAGTGGTTCCATCATTCTACTTCTACTTCAGGGTGGCAGGACGGGGCAAGGAAAGGTGGTTGTAGCCACCTTCCAGTTGTAGTCAGAGAACATTGGGGGTTGTAGCCTCCTTCTAGTTGTAGACAAAGATTTGGGGAGTTGGATCTTCCCTCAGGTTGTAGCCTCAGAAACTAGGGGGTTGGAGCCTCCTTCCAATTGCAGCTGGAAAACAAAGGAAGTTGGTAATTCCAATGAATGTAATTCTTCAAGACATATAAGAAAAAACATTCTGTGGTTTTCTCCCGATTTGGGTTTCCACGTAAAACAATGGTGTACTGTGTATGTGTGTGATTGTTTATTTATTACTGCTCATTATTGGATAATAATTATACATTGATATAACATTTGAAAAAAAGGGATTATAATTATGTTATTACTGATTCACCCCCCCTCTCAGTAATCCAACAAACTTTTCATATTCAATCAAATTATAGCTCGGTAAAAAATTCCAAAGGATATTTTCACTGATCATGGAAGTCACTTCCAAAATGAGATGATGACAGAGTTAGCATAAAAACTAGGGTTTAAACAAGATCATTCATCTCCCTATTATCCCCAGGAAAATGGAAAAGTAGAGACCATGAATAAATCTCTAAAATACATTTTGCAAAAAATTGTCAGGCATAATAAATCCAACTGAAACATGATGCTTTATCATGCTCTATGGGAATAACGAATTGTAGTAAATACTTACATTGGTTTCTCACCATTTTAGTTAGTCCAGGAAGTGGATTCGGTCCTCTCTATTGAATGAAAAATTCCTTCTCTTAAGTTAGTAGTTAGGTTCCTACCCAACACAATTGATCTCGAAGAAACCCTTGTATGCTTAGAGAAGCTCAATAAGTGGTGTCAAGATGCGACTGTATCCATCGAGGAGAATGAATGACATGTTAAGGTCCTGTACAATAAGTATGTATGTCCCCAACAGTAAGCTGAGGATGACTTGGTTCTTGTTTATTACCCAGATAAAGAACCATTGGGGGAAAGAAAATTCAATCCCATGTGGCATGGTCCTTACATTGTGAGACATGTCCTTGAAAAATGATCCTATGAGTTATAAGATTATTAAGGGAATGTGTTAGACGAGCCTAGAAATGGGCTCTACCATAAATGGTTACTCTTGAGCCCTCAAGCTCGAGCATCACCTTTGTATACTAGTGTATGTTAGTGTATATATGTTTCTCTTTATTCCTCTATGTCTCCAAATTGCTTATTGAGTTTTACCTTGGTTGGTAGATTTCAATAGGATATTTTGTGTTCTTAGGATTTGCGGATGGTGCGTATTAACTATTATTATATGTTCATTAACTATTATAATGTATTTATATTTATTATTATATATTATGTTCATAACATACATATACGACTGATACATCATATAATCGAGGCATATAAGCCGAAGTTCCCAAAATCATGTCATGATAACACACTATAGAATTCATGAGATTCCAAAAGAGTCTCACCCATGCATGGGTACACCCACAACCTACCTCTACATATCCTCTGGAAGATCCTCCACCTGAACCATAGGAATCCTGTGCATCATATACGATCAATTTCCCTGCACATTTTGAAGGACTCTCTCTGCATTCCCACCGACCATCTCATCTCCTCGGCCCCTACACCTATGCTATGGATATATGTATGATCTTTGTGGACCTACATCTAGGTAAAATAAATAAACTTGAATATTGATACCATACAAAACATTTGTTTGTTTGTTTTTTGCATTTATCAAATAAAAAAATGCAAAAAATCAAATATGCAAAAAACAAATACTCATCAATATCTCCAAAGGCAGATCCTGTTGGTAATGGCATGTCACAATCCCCTCTATATTCAATCCCTTCATATGGATAATCATCGATGGAGATAATCTATCGATGCTGCCAATGGAAGAACTCATCATTATAGGGGGTTGGTACCCTACCACCTCCTAGCTGCCTCATCACATTGGTCTACCGAGTCATGGCTAGATCACATAGATCATGTGGAAGAACTTAAACTCTATGGATAAGATCTAGAACCCTGTCAAAGAAAAAGCTACACAAAATGGATGCAAACCCGAAGTTCCTCATCCTACTAAGTTTGCAATCAGCTAATTGGACCTTCATTTTGGCTAGTAGTGAGGTACACCAATCATAAATCATGGGTCTCAAACACTCCACATCATAGAACATAAGTGGAATCAATGCTTGATGCAATGAGGCTGATCTTGATATCCGTGTGAGTACTAATATGATGATATTTAAACTCAGGTTCTCAATCGTCCTAATAGGGAGTTGGCTTCCCACTTTCTCTATGTCTTCCACATAGTAGGTGGCGATGTACTCCTCCATAAACCTCCCACCTCTATCCCCTTGGGCCTTAATGTTTACCACCTCACCTCGATGAGACAACCTTGTAATAAAGTAGATATTTTCCACCTCAATCCTTAATGGTTTCCCATCGAGATTGAAGGCCTAGGTCTTCGAGTCTTAGTAGTTATCAATGTTTGGATCAACCTCACTTGCGACCTCATTCCCTTTATGGACCAAAATTTATAGAGCCCACATATTTGGAAATATTTTTTGGCCCTCACATCCCTTTAGAATGCAACATCAACCTCCTCATGCTCCCTCTCTCTCTCCATTCAATCACCATCCTGCAAAGGAAACATCAAATTTTGAGTTAATTGTTATTAAAAAACTTGTTCACGGAGTTGCACACGGGATACAATTGTAACATTCAAAAATATGGATTCATATACATGGAAAGGCCTCGCTTTTCCTGCATACATGGGTTCGTATACATGACCCGATGAACTATATCCCGTGTACACACTAGTTCCGACCTTATAGCCTCCAAAACTATAAAATTGAACACTAAATATAAAACTTAAACCATGTAAATGGAAGAGTATAGGATGATCACTTACTTGGTCTAGACGGTTTCCAATTTCATTGATCGTAGCTCCCATAATCATCACTAGATGATTGTGGTTAAAATGGCCTGAAAAGCACAATGTGGGTAAAAAACTCAAATTCTATGGTAAGTTTCTTATTTTTAGTATTTGTATAAAATTTGCATTCAAATTATATATTTTTTACCCTATATTTCCTATTTTTGAGACCACATGAACTAATTGTGTAGTGTAAGACCTAGTTTGATGTGGTTTTGTCCATGGTTTCATGGATTTTCGGCATTCTTTAGCCCATTCATGCCTCGAACAAGTATATATAATCACTGGAATATAGGATAGGTTCTCACTCTATTTTGTATATTTGAATAATCTTATAACCATGATTCATATTCCCTAGGTATGAACCCATTGTTTAGTGACATAGAACTTTCTCACTTCCACTAGAAGTTTCATTATTAAATGGTAGAGACTTACCAAACATGGGTACTCTAGTTAGAACACTTTTGCAATATGGTTCCCATGTAGAAGTTACTCCATAGGTATAGGAGTACATTATAGTATTGATATTAATTTGTGTTTGAACCTCATTAATCTTACTTAATCTCATTCTGACCCCTGCCTCTAGGACTCCCGACGAGTCTTAGTTAAAATATTTTTTGACTCTTTAAAAAGAAAAATATTGTCGAGTAAATGTGTCTCTTTCACACTAGATAAATGGAATTGAAAGGAAAGTTATTTTGGTATAATTTTAACCCTTTTCTGGACTAGATATACTATTTACGAAAAAGGAATACTCTAGTCATCATGGGTGAAAAGAGTTCTCCTTGGTATTGTTTTATACTTTTTTCGGTCCTAGGGGACTAAATCTATGAAAAAGGACACTTTAAGAGTTAAGTCGTGATTGCATCCCATTATACTTCTTGCATTGTTGAGCCTAATTTTGTCTTCTTCTTTCTCATTATAAGCCTCTTTCCCCAACAATTCTCAACATTAATGTAGATTTTAACCTTGTACAATATTTTACTGCAAACATATTTTCAATAAAAGAACAAAAAAGATACAATGTAAAATACACACATTACACAGATATTTTTCCCCTAGAAACCCAAACTGGGAAAAACAACATATTCTATATTCATTCATAGTGATACATTGTTTAAAATACAATATACATATAGGATCCAGTGGCATCCAAAACCCTAACCCAATGACATGGATTAGTCAACAACCCTAATTCCTTAACTAGAAATTAAAAAACCTTTGGAAAAAATGATGTGCCGAAAAACCTCCCAACAATGGACACAAAAATCGAGAAATTACAAAAAATGAGGAAAACATTTGACACATTTCCTGACGTAATATGATTCTTGTTCTTTTGTAGAGTCTGATTCATCATCCTTTAAATCAAACTCTATTTTCTATGGTTATTACTTAATTGGTAGGAATTCCTATTTAACAACATCCTTCATTTCTCTAAATACCACATCTCGGATATACACAACATCCTTAGTTTCTAGGTTTCAAATATTATAACCTTTGAGACCATATTTACACCCAATAAAGATACTCTTATCATCCCTCTTATCTAGCTTACTCCTATTTTCCTTTCGAACATGAACATAGGCCTCACAACCAAATACCTTGAGATGTGTGAGAGAAGGTTTCTTACCAATCCATAGCTCTTGTGGAGTCTTGTCAGCCAACACTAATGAGGGTGATATATTGACCAAGTAACATGCAGTATCCACTGCCTCTACCCAAAATTCTTTCCCTAACCTGGCACCACTAAGCATGCACCTTGATTTTTCCATCAATGTCTTCTTCATCCTTTCTGCAACTCCATTCTGGTAAGGTGTATATGGAGTATTCTTCTTCATTTCTATACCGCACATCTTACATAAATTTTCAAATTCATTCCCACAGAACGCTCGGCCATTAGCTGTCCTCAACACCTTAATTCTTTTCTTTGTTTGATTCTCAACAAGAGCCTTAAAATCTTTAAACATTTCAAAGACTTTAGATTTCTTCTTGAGGAAAAATATCCAAGTATTCCTCGAGAATTCATCTATAAATGAGACATAGTACACATATTTTTCCAATGGTGGAACATACACAAGTCTAAACACATAATTGTTAACTAGCTGTAAAATTCCTTCTTCCCCGGTTGCACTAGAGGGGAATCTTACGTGATTTTCCTTCCCATATACACAATGTTCATAGAAATCAAAATCAAGAGAGCAATTAGACATACCTTCAACCATACATTTACCATGTAGTAGTTGATGACCCTTCTCTCTGATATGCCCCAGTCTTTGATGCCACAACATAACTTTTTCTCCAAAGATTGTAGGAGTTATTTCTTCTTCAACTCCAATATCAGGAAGAATGGAACTATTACACCCATCAATAATAGTACTTCCTTGTAGCTTATATATATTTCCAAACCAAAATCCCTTCAACAACACCATTTCTCCTTAAACCATCCTGCAGGTTTCCTTTTCAAATGTTTTTTTTACCCCTGCATCGTCCATTTTTCTTACATAAATCAAATTTTTGTCCAAACTTGGAATATGCATAACACCAAATAGTGTTCTAATCCTTCCATATATGAGCCTCAACTTGACTTTTCCTCAATATATGATTCTATTTCTTGAGTCATCACCTAGGAAAACATTACCTCCATCATATATTTCATATTCACAGAACCACTACTTGTGGGGAGTCATCTGAAAGGATGCACCCAATTCAACCAACCATGCCTCATGATTTGCATGCGTGCTTGAAGGAGCCAAGTAAACAACCCCTCCTTCTTCCTTGGAGGTATTTTCTTTTGTATAAGGAGATTCTTCAGATCCCTTATTTTTCTCAACATTGGATCTACACTTCTTCTTGTAGTGCCCTTCTTTTCTACATCTCCAGCATACCTTTACAAACATTCCAAG
The DNA here is from genome assembly GCA_009831015.1 of Picea engelmannii. Taxonomy (NCBI): domain Eukaryota; kingdom Viridiplantae; phylum Streptophyta; class Pinopsida; order Pinales; family Pinaceae; genus Picea; species Picea engelmannii. Next base: position 492,433 of record ML777907.1, on the reverse strand, counting down.
ATACTTATATCTTCCCTTAGACTTAGATCTCTCACTTGAGGACTTAAATCTATTTATTTCCTGGGAGTTTCCTCTTCCAAATAATGCATTTGTGCTCTATCCTTCCATGTTCTTCCGTCTCATCTCCTCCGACAAAAAGGATGAGACCACTTCATCAAAATACAAGGTATTTTTACTACTACCTATGGACACAACTAGACTATACCACGATTTGGGTAAAGAGAAAAGTAAAATGATACACTTACATTCATCTGAAATTTTAATCTCAATAGATACTAACTAACTTACCACAGTATTGAAGGCATTCAAATGCTCTGCCATGGGGTCTCCATCTCTTATCCTTAGGTTATACAAATTATTTCTCATGAATAGTTTATTTACTAGGGACTTAGACTAATACAACTTCCCCAACTTATCCCAAAAATATTTTTCTTTAGCTTCCTCTAACACATTTAGTAAGACTGAATCTGAGAGACACAATTGAATTGTTTTTTTCACCTTCTGATCCAACTTTTTCCATTCATTTGTTGAATTTCCTGTAGGTGGAAAAATTGGATCCACCATGATCCACTGATATCTTTCCACCAGCAGATTTTCCATATTGATCTTCTAAAACTCAAAAAAAAATCCATTAAACTTCTTGATCTCCATTTTTGAACTACTATCCATTTCTTTTCACCTAAAAAATCAATTCCATAAAACTCCCAATGTAAGAAGGCTTATTAAAATATTGAGCCAAACCCTTGACCACAAAGGTATCTCCTTGAAGCCAACAAAGATTTGATACCAAATGTATATTTTAACTTTGTACAATATTTTACTGCAAATATATTTTCAATAAAAAAACATAAAATATACATTGGAAAATACACACATTACACAGATATTTTTCCCCTGGAAATCCAAACCACGAAAATCGACATATCCTATATTCATTCATAGTTATACAAATTTTATAATACGATATAAATATAGGAGCCAACAACATCCAAACCCTAACCCAATGACATGGATTAGTCAACAACCCTAATTCCTTAACCATAAATAGAAAACCATCGGCAAAAACTATGTGCCAAAAAATTGCCCAACAATGGACATAAAAATTGAGGTGACATGAAAAACGAGGCAAAATTGTGACATATTTCTTGAGTAAAAAAGAAATTTCTCGAGGGTGCTTCCCCTGATTCCCCTCTTAGGGGGGGATATCTCCCCTCTCAAATCCCCCAATGCACCCAACGCAATGTAGCAGACACTATAGCTAGTTGTGCAAAGAATATAACACATATCCAACAATTAACCAAGCAATTCCTTCCATATATCCTTTGCATGTTAACACCCTTTACCCAAATATGAAACATCCCCACAAGTGTCCATGTCCCACATGCATTCACTTTCATCGAGCATAGGCATGTTCCACTTCTTGGAACTAGTTTCTTACTCACGACACTCGTTTCCTCTCTTGTATCATATCATTTCACTTACTATGAAAAAAAACCCAAAAGTGTGGGTAAATGATATTATCTCTCATCAGCACCAGTCATCTCATGTTGGAACAGAGGACAAATTCTTGAGTCCATTCATCCAAGGTTTGGGTTTAGCATGGCCTTAGGAAGATGAGCTCATAACTTAGATTTTACTCCTCCGACTGGTTATTCTTGCAGTCCCTATGCAGAGTTGTTTTATGCCTCCTACGTCACAAAATTTTGTCAATGTTGAATGTTAAGTCTATGCTTCATGGGTTATCCATATCTCTCATTCTCTTTCTCAAAGGAAGTATAAGCATATGTCATCCATTCTTCATAATTCTTGACTTTGCATGTCGGCCATCCCCTTACAAGTTAATCTCCGAATCACATGAATTTTTTGTCCTACCTTGCACCCTGGGCCTACTTTTATTATTGGTCGGTGACCTTGAACCCAACAGATGGAATATCTCCATTTCTCGTTGAATGGGGGGTTTCCCTTGTGTTTTATGGAAAGAAATATATTCACACATTGGGATTCATTTAGTTTCCTAGCTTCCATTATACCCTATTGGTGGTTTCCTTACCTTCTTCAGTAGTTTTCATTATTGGCTACTAGTCAAAGGGTCTCTTTCATATGCTACTTGCATCTGGTGCACATGAGAGACACACATGGTAGTTGGTTCATGAGAATCCTATTGATATTATTTATTCCTAATAATCAAGCTATTACTTTGTACCTCGTGCTAAATGATGATATATTCTTCAATTATCTCCTTTCAATGGGTCTCATTCCATCGACTTCATCTAATTTATTATGGAATCGAGATCTAGAGTCATATGAGTACCTAGAGGCTTGTAGTCATCAATGGTAGGTTCTCTTGCCATCGACAATTGGGAATAAATCAATTTCTTATGATCAATGGATTCTTCAAGTGTTTGACCTCAACACCTTTATTCACACTTGTGGAATGTACTTTGTGCCTTGACACCTAATTTTTTTATCGGTGGGTTGTATTGTGTTTGTTAATTGTAGTCTCACAATTGGATTTAATGGTAGGCATGGCCTTAGCCCATTTAGTAAAGTAATCCACAACCACAATAATCTGATTATGCCCCCTAGCCGAGGTTGCGTTGTAGTCCATGAAGTCTACCCCCAACTTGTTGAAGGGACCGACAATAAGGACTGGGTGAAAAGGGGCAGGGTGCAAGTGCATCTTATGATTGAACACTTGGCAAGGGTGACACTTCTTGATTGCTTCTATGAAATCTTTAAAAACTAACGGGAAAAAATAACCAACTCATAATATTTTTTTGGCTGTCGCAAGCCTGAATAAGTTACCACCACATTCTCCACTTTTTAATTCATTTAGAACGGATTCATCCTCCTCGTGAGTCAAACAATGACAAAAAATATCATCCACCCCTCGATGATACAAGATGTCATCGATAATGAGGTATTTTTTGGCTTGATGGCATATACGCCATCAGTCATCTCTCGAAAGATGTTGGGGAGTCTTTAGAGTTTGAATTTGTATTAGAATATATTCATACCAAGGGTATAAATAAGAGATAAGTAAAGATGTGTTCATCAATGAATGAATCATCGTGAAAAATATCCTCATTGTTACTAGGGAAGTCTAACATCAGTTTCACAAAAACTAATGATTTCTTGGATTTCATGGAGGAAAAATCAAGATAAAACTCCTTCAAAATCACAATACATTTATTGTATTTCCTCCCTATAATATTCCTTGTAAGGACATATTGAAATGGATTGATATCAACAACCACAATAGTCTTGCAGAGTAATATATAGTGATGTAAACTCTGAACTGCATGCACGACTGCTAAGGCCTGCTTCTCTATATGAGAGTACTTTAGTGTAGGACCAATTAGATTTTGGATAAGGTAATAGATAGCATGCTCATGGAGCTCATCATCTTCCTGAAAAATAATTATAACAATTGTCCCTTCGGATGCAGAAACATAAAGAAAGAAATATCTATTGTAGTCTAAGGTATTCACCATAGGTTCCGACACCAAGGATTTCTTAGGAGCATCAAAGGATTCCTGGTCTTGCTCATCCCATATGAACGGAGTATCCTTTTTCAAGAGGCACATGAAACCCTTATTTATATTGGCATATTTAGCTACGAAATGATGCAGGAAGTTTTCCTTCCCCTGTAAACCATGAAGTTGTCTGATATTGCACAGGGGAGGCAATCAAAGTATTTCCTCAACTTTTATGGGGTCCACCATGATCCCATGCTCAGAAACTATGAATCATAAAATTTGACGAGGCCTAACGAAAAATATGAACTTGTGAGGATTCAATCAAATGCAACAACATCGACATCTTTCAAACACTAGTTGAAGGTGATTTAGATGGTCAACCCTCCTATGAGGGTGAGCAACGAGATTGTCTAGATAGGATTCAAATATATGCTTAAGGTCATGGAATTTGAATATCATGGCACGTTGAAAATTTTATCCTATGGTTTTAAGGACAAATGGAATCTTCCACTATGAAAATTTACCCCAAGAAAAAATGAACATTGTCTTATGTTGATCCTTGGGTTTACTTTGAATTTGATTGTAACCTGAAAATCCTTTCATAAAAGAAAATAATTTTCTTCTCGCACACTCATCAATGATCTAATCAATAAAGGGAGCGGGGAATTTATCTTTAGGACATGGTTTATTCAAGTCCCTAAATTTCATACATACGTAGATGGTTCCCTGATTCTTATCTATAAGAATGGGATTGGACACTTATTCAGTCAACAAAACCGGCTAGATGAAGCCAACATTAAGAAGCTTCTCCACCTCCTCCTTAATAGTAGGGGCCTTCCAAGAATTTATAGACCTAAAACATTTCGAACGATATTATCATTCAAATAAGTTTTAATTTCATGTTCGACGATATTGGGGTCGATTTATGGCATATCTTCCCACGACCAAGAAAATACATATCAGAATTCCTTAAATAGATCGGTGTAAATATGAATTTCTCCAGGAGAACAATCTGCACCGATATATACATTTTTTATCTTACCAGGGGTTCGAGAGATGTCGATCATGATGGTAGGGGAAATATTCTCCATGTTTATTTCAACATATACACCATGTGTATCTAAGGGAGCCATGGCGTGACCAACCATATCACTTAGGGTGGACCTAAACGCATCTTGTTCAATCTTTTAAAACTTTGGGAGAAAATAATATCTATGATGAAGTTCGTACCAAGGCCTATTAGGACCTGACATAGCCTCTAATATGTCTTCATCCAAGGGTACAATTTCATCTAGGAAGTCACATTAACTAGATGAGTGTGCAACCCATATGGGCTCTAAGGTAGGATCCACCTCTTCCATCTGAGAGAAGGAAGGACATCGGTCTGCAACAACTTCTTGTATATCCTGATATGTAATCTCTACTGCGGACATCGACATGTCCATCCCTATGTCTGAGTGACCTTCGTATGATGTATCTGGAGAAGGTAGGGTCCATGGGTCATTAATATATGAAGTAAGAAATGAAATGAACCTCAATGATGATGAAGACTCATCAAAGATGGTATTAATGTATGAGATTGGTTTCAAGAAATTAAAAGTTCCCATCAAGGAGGAATACATTCTGACACCAACATTCTTAGTTTCCTAGTGATAATTATCAATAACGGGGACCAAACATCCCACCGATGCATAAGAACTAGGATGCATAAAAGAAAATTGGCCAATCGCCATAATATTCCCTTCATGAGGAAAGCATAAAATAAGGAATACCTACAACACAATGGTTGTCATAGTGTAAGTCCAATTACGCCCCAGTAAAATATTGTCGTCGAGGAGTGCATCAACCACCTCAAACTCGACCTCCACATTCTTACCACATAACTGCACCGAGAAAGTGGGAAGGATACCATGGGGTATAAAAGAGTTTCCATTGAATGTAGTTAACATGTTCATGGATTGGGAAAGTGGCAGAGAGCCAATGAATTTCCAACAACATAGAGACATCATGGATGTAGAATCACCTTAATCAATGAAAATATGTTTGATGGTAATATTCATACCCTCTACATGGATTTGAAAGGCCACATAGTAAGGCAAGAAAGGCTTGACATCCGTGACATCGAACTTGATAAATTTTGAGCCACTCGGGTCTAGAGTTCCCAACGCATTTAACAAGGCATTCCTCTATGTTGTACATGTATGAAGTACCTCCAAAGCCAACATTGGACAGAAAATTTGTCCCAAATCCTTGACAATCAAGTAATTTTGGGTGTCTCTGTCATTAGTATTGTGAGAAGAGCACTTAAGGAATCCTTTCATAATGCAAGGTGGTGGTTCAATCTTATCAATCTGCAAAGGTGTTTCAGGAGGAGGAGGCTCTGGACCCAAAACATGTTGTGAAGGACCATAATCATGAGTCCTAGTGGCTACACTAACCTCATATTGAACGATATTGAAACATTGATGGATGCCATTATATGTCGATGGATTTTGACCTCCACTCGACATATTTCTCATTTTGGATCCCCTTGAGGTCATTTTTTTTTATGTGGAAATGCATTAGTCAGCACACCAGGATGTTGTTCTATGAGCCTCGAGGCTTCCTCAATTTTGGGGAATAGGTGGCTAAGGTGATATTCTTTAAAATCGTTACACAGAAACTTCACCTTCCTCTTTTATTTCTTTCCCTCACCAAAATTATTATTATATTTATCATTATTATGGTCTTCCTTTCTTTGATTATTGTTATTATTATTCCCACCCTTGGAATTATTATTACAACTTTTCTTCCTATTCCCTCCAAGTTGTTGGTTACTGTTCTGGTTCGTCGACTGCATGTAATGAACATCTACCAACTGGGTGGATGAGAACGAAGCCATATCATGTCATGCTGCAAACTGGTTTAGAGACAAATATTTCAGTTGGTTTTTCACCTAGTCTATAGTCTTGGCATTTGTGGAGCCTATGATGTGATCGACACAAGGTGCAAGATTTTTTCTAGGATCATAATTTGACCATGGTGCATCAGGAATAATTGCGTAGAGAATCCCGTATTGAGCATATATAATATCCAATTGTTGGGATTTAAATATGACCTCTTACTCAGATGTCACTCTGAATGTAGAAACATCCTTCAAAATGTAAGGAAATATGGATTTGAGGAACCATTCCAACAAAAACATATGGAGGAATGTAATCTTTAGTCAATTGCTTCCTTCTATTCCACTCTTGAATATGATCTAAAATGTGGGTGGATTTATCTTGAAAAAAATTCAACATAAGTTCTATGTCAGGATCATAACAAACCGTCAATTGAAAGTGGTTGAGAAAAACCATGACTAGCCCATTGAAAGTTCGGTAAGTGCCCCTAGGTAAATCGATGTAGCATTTCGCGAAAAACCCCATAAAGGTGCATTGAAATAGTCTCAAGAAAATAGAATCATCATTAAGCGAGTTATACGAGAACCATAAGTGAAAGGTAGTCACGTGATGACCTGAGTCCTCACCATTATTACCTTCAAACTTCATAATGTTAGAGGGAATCTTGATAGGGACAGAGGGCCATGAAGGATCATGACGCATCGGGTTGTTCATTAACTTTGAAAATATGGAAAATTTAACATGTCTAGAAAATAGAGTTGTGGTGGCGGCCTCTAGGAACATTCTCCCGGGAAAGACTTTTTTTGACAGATCATAGGCCAAGAAGGGATCTGATATACAACATGGTCCTGTTTAGTAGGGTAGTACCCTCCTCCCAACCGATTCATAAATTTTTGTAAGGGAATAATCATTGAGGAGGCCGCTTGTGAGGAGAAAGTGACATGATATGATTTACTCATGTGAGGATATATATTTCCCCGAGAAAAATTAAAACCATTCAAGGGGGTTCCCATACTATGAAATTGACTCCCCCCCGATGGGAAGATAGAGGTTAGAGGAATTGTTTCCATAAGAAAATCATTTGTAGGTACAAACATTGTGGAAGAAGGATGGACATACTAGATATAATAAGTAAAAGGACTACCCATTTGTGCACTCCATCCTTGAGGATTATAGATAGGATTGGGTCCAGAGGAAGGAGGATTCCAACCTCCTACTATGGGAATTGTTTTAGGGATATGACCCCCACCAAATGAGAAAGGAGTATAAGGAGGAGGCGTTGTGCCCCTAGACCCATAACTAGGATTTACATTAGACGTCGAAATAGAGGATGACAAGTGTGAATTCATATCTGGAATACCAAAAGAGAAATGATTATAGGCCCAAGGCCTTGAATGAGTACTATGATTAGGTGTACTACTTTGGAATAAAAAAGGATTTGTCCCCATGGACTGAGAAAAAACCATGGGATGGGTAGTATTAAGTGAGGGATTCTCCATAATCCAAACAATCGATGATGAGGGAGTATAGTGAAGTCCACTAACCATAGCAGAGGATGGATTTGAAGGAATTACTAACACATTCATATCTAAATCGGTAGTCATGGTAGGATGATCGTGATACTGAGCAAAAGATATGTATGTACCACATTTATTAACTCTACGAATTTTAGGAGGCAACTCCGGTAATAGACCAAACTGTGCCACCTGAATCAGAAGATGACAAGACCGACGGGGAGGATTTTCTTTCTCCATGATGACTCAAAAATTGTAATGTAAAAAAAAATCCTAAGGCCACCTAATAAGAAAAGAGAACACTCCTAAATAAAACTAAAGGCTAATGCACATAGAAAGGACATGATGGTTGAAGGAACCTCCCCAACTAAATATGGTATGCCTCTCCCAGGAGGGGATGACACTCCTGAACAATATAGTGGAGGCAAAAAAATCAGTTATAAGGACCATCATGGGTGTCACAACACATTCGGTCAAATTCCTCCACAGAGAAAATCCTCCCTAAATTTTGTGTGTTGTCTGATCCCTATCTTACTCAAGGTACCTACAGAATAACCCCTGCAAGAAACCTATGTTGATACTTAGGTGAGAAACTATGGTCACCACAGTATAACTAGTGCTCATGTGAGTAGTTGTAGGTTCGTTCCACCATATGGACATGGTAGAAAATCTGGAAGTCCCAAAAGGATCACCACTCATGGAGGTAAAGGCACTGAAGAAACCCCATGTATACGAATAGAACCAACTTAATATTAGAGGGCAATCTCTGCAACCAACTTCACGTGACCTCGTGTTTAAATTTAGTGTAAGTGGATCCTCTTGAGGACACTAATTATACAATGGGTTTCACCACTCCCTGGTTAGATGCATATGTTGAGTTTTATATCCTTGGAGAAGCTTACTCACAAAATCCTATTCCAAGTCTCTAGATCCTAAGCTTGTTTGTGTACTCTGAAAAATGAAAATTTTTCTATTCAATTTTAATTATTCAGTGTTAATTTTAGTGAATTATGCTTACTCAATAGGTGTGATCGTGAAACAAACGGTGTTAAGAATCAACATATAAAAATAAACAAATGTAAAAACACTGCTAAGTACTAGTCTAAATTCTATGCATAGGATGCAATCTCTTCAATTCCAATGAAGTGAAATATATCCTAACATGCCAAAACTAATCTAATATAGGAAAAAGTGAAAATTCTCTAAATAAAATGCAAAAAAAGAATTTTATTTTTTGTATTTTCAATATAATGAAATGAAAATGGAAGGATTGAATGAACAACCTCCCAAGAATACCCTACTGCAAGCACAAGAAGACAAGCCAAGAAAGACACAAAGAAGTGAATACCCAGACCATTAATGCAAGGACAAAAAATGAGAAAAATGACAAGAAATGAGTTCTCCCAAAAAATTCAACAATCGCGTAGCTTCCTATCACTCTATAGGTACTTAATAGACAAGGCAGGGAACCAAGAAGTGTCACCAACCAAAAAAACTCACCCAAAAAACACTAAACCTATCCAAAAAGACTTAGAAAATAGTGTGCGTGAGTGTCCAGGGGACAAAAGCATATGTACACATCCTAAACACATACATCACATGTATGCGGGAAAATCTGAAGGTAAAACCTGAGTATGCCAAGAAACAAACTGAATAGGAAAGGGTTAGTCCAAGAAACTCATATCCAAAGAAAAACATAGGTTTTCAAGCAACATCTGACATAGAAACTTAGGAAAACAGAGAGAAATAAAGGAGAAAAATCAACAAATAACCCCAAAAGGGAGATCTGCCCAATAGAGTCGCAAATTATGTTACGGGGAAAATCTCTCTATGGCTTGGGGTAAACCACGATAGACAGAATGAAACCCATAAATCAAATCAAATCTCAAGTATGCTAGACAAATGGAAATGATAACAAAGGAAGGAAAGAAACCAACCTCATCTAGAAGTCTGAAGAATACCATGGTTGAGCTCACGATCCAAGACCTGTTACATGCAACTTGTCCTCAACATCCAAGATATACAAGAATATGGAAAGTATATGAAATTCCAACATATGAAATATCATAATCCATTAATATGTATAAAAAATATTCCAATGGAAAAAAAAAAAAAAAAATCCAACATATAATTGGACGAGAAAAGAGTGTTTCCATTAATGTAATCAACATAAGTGCATAGGTGACAAACTTTTGTAACGACACATATCAGAACCGAGAAACTAAGTCCCTCCACCTGAGTGTTACACATTTATTTCATCACCCCTATGACTGTTAATGTTGTAAACATATCCTTTGTCTTTAGAAAGATCAATGGACCAAATTCCTGAAGAAAAAAGGGAGAAGAACTTTGCCTGAGAGAAGAAGTTGTCTTTTCCTTTGTAAAAACCCTATTAAGGAGGATCATCGCACCCTACCTAATTTTAGGGGTGAAACCATCCCAAATTTTCAGTTGTACTAAACTTGTCCTGCGACATCATGGCACTCTGCTCAGTTGTAGGGCTGCGACGATTTTTCGTACGTGGGAAAAACGAGCATCTTCTCTATGCTTCTAGAAGGAGAATCTTCTCTGGTGAGGTAGCCTCCGATCAGTTTGGATATTATTCACTTTTCTGATTTATTGGGATCATCCTAACCTCCTCACCTTATCCTCTTCATATTATAAAAGGATAGGAGATCTCATGGAGAAGGTTGTATTGGAAATTTTGCTTGAGATCGTTAGCTTGGATTGAGTTGGATAGATTTTGGTGTCAGCTTGAGTAATTTTTGTGGGTTCGAGATTTTCTTTGTCAAGATAGATTGTTAATGTCAAAATCTATGGAGCAGAAGTGTGTGGGAAGCAAGGAACTATTGGAAGGAACCTAACAAGATCAAGGAATCTGGTTGTATATTTCTTCCACATTATTTAATACAGTGATATAATTCTTTCCCATAAATTTTTTCTTATTTTATTGTATGACTCCTTGATAACATACATAGGTTTTGTTGAGTATACGTTGTTTTTTTCACTTCGTTGTCTTGTGTCTTTTTACAGGTTCAACATCCCATAAGCCTTGGAATGGAGCGAGGATGACACTAGCGATGATAAACGACGCTTACAAGGTATGCCATTTATCTCTTGTTAGTTAGTACGATTGATAATTAAAATTTTGGGGAAGTTTTATATTATGTCTTGTATTGTTCTAGTTTCGGGGTGAAACTAGGGAGATCTATTTGTGTCCGCACTTACTGATTTGTTTGATAAAAAAGTTGGCGACTCCATTGGGGAAAATATTTATTTCCTAGTTTTTCTTGCTTTCTTGATTTTATTTCTTAGGTTTTTTTTTTTGAGACACTCAGAGATCCAGTTTAACTCTCTGAGTGTTAAACTTCACTGGAAAAGCCTTCTTGCTTTTTATTTTCTCCATTTTTACATTGATCACCGCACCCTACTTTGAGAGATAGTGCAACGATTTAGGATCGACGCACCCTATATTTTGACATAGTTTGACGTTGTCGCACTGTATTTTTTCTCTAGCCTTTGACGATCAAGGATCGTCACTCTCTGTTAGTCTAGAGCCTGTGACGATTGTGAAAACAAATGATTTTTGATGGTTTTTCTTGCCCAGATCTTAGATATGGATCTGGGATGATTTGTTGGGTCTGATTACAGTCTACTTTAGAGCTTAGAATCTTATTTTATCCATTCTTTGCTCGGTTTTCTATTTATTTTCTTATGAAATATTTGGTCTCTTGCTTTGAGTGTCTTTCAGTTACAAAGCATTGTTTTTCTTTATAATTGTTTAGTGAAAGAACACTTGTTTTTCTAAATAATTTGTGTTAAAAGAGAAACTTAGTTTGGGTTGTTTTTTTTTTGAAGTGATTTGAAATTTCTTTTAGCTATCTTTGAAAACAAAAAAATAATAATTTCTTTCTTTACATTAGATTGGGGGCATCCTTGCATTTAAATTAGCGAAATTGCATGGTTTTTGTCATTTTTTGGTATTGGGAAGTTTTATATTGTGTCTTGTTTTGTTCTAGTTTTGGGGTGAAACTAGGGAGATCTGTTTGTTTTAATTATCAAGCATACTAACTAACAAGAGATAAATGACATACCTTTTAAGCGTTGTTTTTCCTTGCTAGTGTCATCCTCGCTCCGTTCCAAGGCTTATGGGATGTTGAACTTGTAAAAAGACACAAGCCAACGAAGTGAAAGCAACAACGTATACTCAAAAAAACCTATGTATGTGATCAAGGAGTCATACAATAAAATAAGAACAATTTTATAGGAAATAAATATATCACTGTATTAAATAATGTGTAAGAAAGATACAACCAGATGCGTTGATGTTGTCAGGTTCCTTTCAGCAGTTCCTTACATCCCACACACTTCTGCTCTATGGATTCTGAGATCAACAATCTATCTTGACAAATCAAAGCTCAAAGCCACAAAAATTTCTCAAGCTCACACCAAAAGCTAGGCAAATTAATCCAAGATAATGATCTCAAGCCAAATTTCCAATCCAACCTTCTCCATGAGAGCTCCTCTCCTTTTATAAGATGAAGAGGATAAGGTGAGGAGGTTAGGATGAGCCCACTCAATTAAAAAAGTGAGTAAGATCCAAAACGATCAGATGCAACCTCACCATAGAAATTTCTCCTTCTAGAAGCATCGAGAAGATGCTCATTTTTCCCAGCCTCTGGTTTTCATGATGAAGTTGAGCCACTAAGATTCTTAAGTTGGGGGCTAAGTACCAACCATGTGAATCCTTGAACCATGCATTAGGAAGTCCCAAGCATATTTTTCTTTGGTAAAATCTTGTGTAAAAATGAAACCACCTACCTCAAGCATATTTTCCTCTGGTTTGAGATTGTGTAAAAATAAAAACATGTCCAAGCATAGTTTTGTTTAGTTTTAAGCTTGTGTAAAAATAAAATCTATCCCAAGCATTATTTTGTTTTGTTTTAAGCTTGTGTAAAAATGAAAACAATCCCGATCTTAGTCTTTGTTCTTTCTCATGCTAGTGAATCAATGAGAATGTAACCAAGTATACGTTTATCACTTTTTTGGACTCATAAATGTTATACGAAAAAGGAACCCCTTGGAGTTCCCTTTAATCTCTTTTCAGACTCTCTAAACATGAAAAGATTGTTGATCAACCTTGTTCTTTTCATGGTCGTAAAAGTATTTGAAGAAAACGTCTGTTGAGCGATATATTATCTCTTTTTCGGTCTCATTAGACTACTTTATGAAAAAGGAAATTTTGGAGTTTTCTTTAAGTGTTTTTAAAACTCTCTAAACATGAAAAACCCCTGAATTTTCTTTCTTTGGACTCATAAAACAAACATCGAAAGGCCCATATGGGACCGAACCACACATTCCTAGGGTTCGTTAAATATACTCTAAAGGACTCATTCGAAGGATTATATTATAATTCAATCATATGTTATCCTCCTCAAGGTTGTTTAATAATAAAGAGGTACTTTCCATAAATTGTGGGGGGGGGAATTGGGAAAGAAATGTATCTAAACTTGTATTCTATGGAAGAGTCACTTTTGAACATGACACCCTTTCACTCCCTTTGTGTCTAGGTTGGAAAATCCACTTGTATCTTGATCATACTCCTTTATAAGATTACAAATTAGTTTGTGATCCTTGTTGTTGAATCAGTGTTTCTGAGAAAATTGTCGTGTCATCAATATATTCAAAGAGAAGTTCAACTCGGAAATCTTTCTATTGCGTCGGCCATTTCTTCATTCCTTTAGCCTTCTATTGTGTTGGCTACCCCTGAGTTAGTCCATAATTACTTGCTACTGTGATCTAATTCAAATCTTGTTACCCTTTTCGTGTCATTGATGGGGGATAAATTAAGGCCCTCCTATGACGAGTATTTTCCTGTCAACTTCAAATCATTATCCAGGAATTAGACTTAGAAACTAATTGGTACTTTGGAACTTGCATGCCTCAATGGCAAGTTTCCTCTCTTTCCAAAGTGGTTTTCATTATTGACCCCTGATCGAGAGGTTCCATCGAGTGTTCGACTTCATCTCACAAATTCACATTTGTTGGATTGTACTAGAGTACCTTGGGAGTCATTGACATTAATGGTTATTTCCCTCACACTTGTTAACGATATTCATTAATGACCGGTAATCAATTGGTTTCTACCATGTTCGACTTGAACACATGTATTCGCATGGTTAGATTCGTACTATAGAGTGGTGGAGATGAAGACCCCAAATCTTTTCTGACAGATTCGGGTTGCGTTGGAGTATATTCATATTGTACTGTTGCATACATCCACTGTGTATGTCTCGAGGCTATGTTCAAATTTGAGTCTTTAACACATAGATCCACACTGTATTTTTGGTGGCTATGTTCATATTTGAGTCATATTGGCATGGATCCATAGTGTATGTTTGCTAGCCATGACCTGTCTTACTTAACATGGATCTTTGTATGTCGGCATTTATTATTTGATTCATTTTTATTCTAAGTATGGGAATGCCTGCCACAATGATGATATATTATTGTACTATATTTCCTCGTTTGTTGGCAGCTTTCCGACCGACGTGTTCCTTGTTCCCTACACACACTCGACAAAGTATTTAAGATATCACCCTATTATAACTTCATACTTTGGGGGGATCTTTGTTACACATTATTTTCGTCACTCCTATGACCGTTAATGATGTAAACATATATTTTGTCTTTAGAAGGATTAGTGGCCTGAATTCCTCAAGAAAAAAGGGAGAAGAACTTTGCTTGAGAGAAGAAGTTGTCTTTTCCTTTGTAAAAACCCTATTAAGGAAAATTGTCTCACCCTACCTAATGTTAGGGGTGTGGAAATCTTAGATCATCACTTGTTGTAATAAACTTTCTCTTCGACATGGTCGCACTCTGCTCAGTTATAAGGGTGCAACAATTTTCGTACATGGGAAAAACAAGCATTTTCTTGATGCTTCTAGAAGGAGAAGATTCTCTGGTGAGGTGGCCTCTGATCGGTTTGGATATTACTCATTTTCTGATTTAGTGGGATAATCCTAACCTCCTCACCTTATCCTCTTCAACTTATAAAAGGAGAGGAGCTCTTGTGGAGAAGGTTGGATTGGAAATTTGGCTTGATATCGTTAGCTTGGATTGAGTTGGCTATCTTTTGGTGTGAGATTGAGTAATTTTTTTGGATTTGAGCTTTTCTTTGTCAAGATAGATTTTTTATCTTAGAATCCATGGAGCAGAAGTGTGTGGGAAGCAAGGAACTATTGGAAGGAACCCGACAACATCAAAGTATATGGTTGTATATTTCTTCCACATTATTTAATACAGTGATATATTTCTTTCCCATAAAAATTTTCTTATTTTATTGTATGACTCCTTGATCAGAGCGTTTCCAGTATACGGGAGGTCAAGGATCATGGATATCATGACATGGCATGGAAAACTAGCATATATTTTTATTTTTTAGCACAAAACCCGATGTACGAGAGATGTAATGGGGAAACTTGCATATATGCATGTTTTCTAACTATGGCCTGCGTATATGTACAACATTTTTAATTTTTGAATCCAAAATGAGAAAAAATGGGGGATTTGAGTCTACAGAGGGAAAGGGAAGGCCATTAAATAAAGATTCATGGATTTTGGAAAAAAAATCTATAACAAGGGGAGAGGAAGTCCCCACAATATTGGCTAGAAAAGGTGTGAGATTGTGTATATCTGAGATGTGGTATTTAGAGAAATGAAGGATGTTGTTAAACGGGAAGTCCTACCAGGTAATAACCATAGAAAATATAGTTTGATTTAAAGGATGATGAACCAGACTCTACAAAAGAACAAGAATCATATTACCTCGAGAAATGTGTCACATTTTTTCCTAATTTTTTGTATTGCCTTGATTTTCCTGTCCATTGTTGGGAGGTTTTTCGGCACATGGTTTTTTACAAAGGTTTTTTTTTATTTCTGGTTAAGGAATTAGGGTTGTTGACTAATCCATGTCATTGGGTTAGGGTTTTGGATGCCACTGGATCCTATATGTATATTGTATTTTAAACAATGTATCACTATGAATGAATATAGAATATGTTGGTTTTCCCGGTTTGGGTTTCTAGGGGAAAAATATCTATGTAATGTGTGTATTTTCCGTTGTATCTTTTTTGTTCTTTTATTGAAAATATGTTTGGAGTAAAATATTGTACAAGGTTAAAATCTACATTAATGTTGAGAATTGTTGGGGAAAGAGGCTTATAATGAGAAGTAAGGAGACAAAATTAGGCTCAACAATGCAAGAAGTATAATGGGATGCAATCACGACTTAACTCTAAAAGTGTCTTTTTTCGTAGATTTAGTCCCATAGGACCGAAAAAGTATAAAACAATACCAAGGAGAAATGTTTTCTCCCATGATGACTAGAGTATTCCTTTTTCATAAATAGTATATCTAGTCCAGAAAAAGGGTTAAAATTATACCAAAATAACTTTCCCTTCAATTCCATTTATCTAGTGTGAAAGGGACACATTCACTCGACAATAATTTTTTTTTTAAAGAGTTGAAAAATATTTTAACTAAGACTCGTCGAGAGTCCCAAAGGCAGGGGTCAGAATGAGATTGAGTAAGATTAATGAGGTTCGAACACAAATTAAGATCAATACTATAATGTACTCCTATACCTATGGAGTAACTTCTGCATGGGAACCAAATTGCAAAAGTGTTCTAACTAGGGTACCCATGTTTGGTAAGTCTCTACCATTTAATAATGACACTTCTAGTGGAAGTGAGAAGGTTCTATGTCACTAAACAATGGGTTCATACCTAGGGAATATGAATCATGGTTATAAGATAATTAAAATATACAAAATAGAGTGAGAACCTATCCTATATTCTAATGATTATATATACCTGCTGGAGGCATGAATGGGCTAAAGAATGCCGAAAATCCATGAAACCATGGACAAAACCACTTCAAACTAGGTCTTACACTACATAATTAGTTCATGTGGTCTTAAAAATAGGACATATAGGGTCAAAAATATATAATTTGAATGCAAATTTTATACAAATAGTAAAAATAAGAAATTTACCATATCATTTGAGTTTTTTACCCACATAATGCTTTGGGTCCATTTTAACCACAATATTCTAGTGATGATTATGGGAACTACAATCGATGAAATTGGAAACCATCTAGACTAAGTAAGTGATCATCCTATACTCTTCCATTTACATGGTTTAAGTTTTATATTTAGTGTTCAATTTTTTAGTTTTGGAGGCTGTAAGGTCGGAACTAGGGTGTACACGGGATATAGTTCATAGGGTCGCGTATACGAACCCATGTATGTAGGAAAAGCGAGGCCTTTCCATGTATATGAATCCATATTTTTGAATGTTACAATTGTATCCTATGTGCAACTCCGTGAACAAGTTTTTTAATAAAAATTGACTCAAAATTTGATGTTTCCTTTGTAGGATGGTGATTGAATGGAGAGAGTGAGGGAGCATGAGGAGGTTGATGTTGTAGTCCAAAGGGATGTTAGGGACCAAAAATATTTGCAAATATGTGGGCTTTACAAATTTTGGGCCATAAAGGGAATGAGTTCCCAAGTGAGGTTGCTCCAAACATTGATAACTACTAAGACTCAGAGACCTAGGCCTTCAATATCAATGAGAAACCATTGAGGATTGAGGTGGAAAATATCTACTTTATCACAAGGTTGTCTCACTGAGGTGAGGTGATAAAAATCAAGGCCCAAGGGGATAGAGGTGGGAGGTTTATGGAGGTGTACATCTCCATTTACTATGTTGAAGACATAGAGAAAGTGGGAAGGCAACTCCCTATTAGGACGATTGAGAACCTGAGTCTAAATATCATCATATTAGTACTCACACAGATATCAAGATCAACCTCATTGCATCTAGCATTGATTCCACTTATGTTCTATGATGTGGAGTGTTTGAGACCCATGATTTATGATTGGTGTACCTCACTACTAGCCAACATGAAGACCCAGTTGGCTGATTGCAAACACAGTAGGATGAGGAACTTCGGGTTTGCATCCATTTTGTGTAGTTTTTTATTTGAGAGGGTTCTAGATCTTATCCATAGATTTTAAGTTCTTCCACATGATCTATATGATCTAGCCATGACTTAGTATACCGATGTGATGAGGCAGCTAGGAGGTGGTAGGGTACCAACCCCCTACAATGATGAGTTCTTCCATTGACGGTGGCGATAGATTATCACCATCGATGATTATACATATGAATGGATTGAATACCGAGGGGATTGTGACATGCCATTACCACCAGGATCCACCTTTGGAGATATTTATGAGTATTTGATTTTTGTATATTCGATTTTTTGTGTTTTTTTATTTGATAAATGCAAAAAAAAAAAAAAAATTGTTTGTATGGTATCTATATTGAAGTTTATTTATTTTACCTAGATGTTGGTCCACAAAGATCATACATATACCCATAGCATAGGTGTAGGGGATGAGAAGATGAGATGGTCGGCGATAATGCAGAGAGATTCCTTCAAAATGTGCAGGGAAATTTATCTCATATAATGCACAGGATTCCTATGGTCCAAGTGGAGGATCTTCCAGAGGATATGTAGAGGCAGGTTGTGGGTGTACCCGTGCATGGGAGAGACTCTTTTGGAATCTCACGAATGATATAGTTTGTTATCATGACACGCATTTGGGAACTTAGGCTTATATGCCTCGATTATATGATGTATCAGTCATATATGTATGTTATGAACAAAATATATAATAATAAATATAAATACATTATAATAGTTAATGAACATATAATAATAGTTAATAAGCATCATCCTCATATCCTCAGAACACAAAATATCCTGTTGAAATCTACCAACCAAGGTAAAAATCAATAATCAATCCAGAGACACAGAAGAATAAAGAGAAAAATATATACAGTAACATACACTAGTATACAAAGGTCATGCTCGAGCTTGAGGGCTCAAGCATAACCATTTATGGTAGAGCCTATTTCTAGTCTCATCTAGCACATTCCCTTAATAATCTTATAACTCATAGGATCCTTTTTCAAGGGCATGTCTCACAATGTAAGGACCATGCCACATGGGATTGAATTTTCCTTCCCCCAATGGTTCTTTATCTTGGCAATAAACAAGAACCAAGTCATCCTCAACGTACTTTTGGGGACATACATACTTATTGTACATGACCTTAACATGTCATTCATTTTCCTCGATGTATATAGTGGCATATTGACACCAATCATTAAGCTTCTCTAAGCATAGAAGGATTTCTTCGAGATCAATTGTGTTAGGTAGGAGCTTAACTGCTAACTTAAGAGAAGGAATTTTGTAGTCAATAGAGAGGACCGACTCCACTTCCTGGACTAACTGACATGGTGAGAAACCAATGTAAGTATTTAGTAAAGTTTGGTATTCCCATAGAGAATGATAAAGCATCATGTTCCAGTTGGATTTATTATGCCTGACAATTTTTTGCAAAATGTATTTTACAGATTTATTCATGGTCTCTACTTTTCCATTTTCCTGGGGATAATAGGGAGATGAATGATATTGTTTAAACCCTAGTTTTTATGATAAATCTTTCATCATCTCATTCTAGAAGTGACTTCCATTATCAGTGACAATCTCCTTCATAATTACGGACAGATCTATAATTTGATTGAATATGAAAATTTTGTAGTCTCACCATTGGATTTAATGGTAGGAATGGCCTTAGCCCATTTAGTAAATTAATCCATGACCACGATAATCTGATGGTGCCCCTAGCTGAGGTTCGTTTGTATTCCATGAAGTCTACCCCCAAATTTTTGAAGGGACCAAAAATAAGGACTGGGTGAAAAGGGGCAGGGTGCAAGCGCATCTTACGATCGAACACCTAGCAAGGGTGACACTTCTTGATTGCTTCTATGAAATATTTAAAAACTGACGGGAAAAAATAACCAACTCGTAATATTTTTTTGGCTGTCTCGAGCCTGAATAAGTTACCACCACATTCTCCACTTTGTAATTCATTGAGAATAGATTCATCATCCTCGTGAGTCAAACAATGACACAAAATATCATCCACCCCTCGATGATACAAGATGTCGTCGATAATGAGGTAGTTTTTGGCTTGATGGCATATATGCCATCAGTCGTCTCTCTAAAGATGTTGGGGAATATTTAGATTTTGAAGTTATATTATAATATCTTCATACCAGGGGTCTGAATAAGAGATAAGGAAGATGTGTTCATCAATGAATGAATCATCGTCAAAAATATCTTCATCGTTCCTAGGGAAGTCTGACTGGAATCCTGTTGCAACCTTTGAATGAGAGTCCACACATTTTCATCATTCTTCCATTCATCCCTTGCTTCTATTATCCAATCGGTTTGGATGATCGAGATAGCATAGAGAAAGGCCTCAACATCTTCATCCTTCCTTGAGAGTGCATCTGCCACAACATTTTGATTCCCTTTTTTATAGACGATTTCAAAATCATAACCCAA
>ML777907.1:432402-443547 GCA_009831015.1 Picea engelmannii | reverse complement strand
GCATTGGGGTTCTGGTAGAAATTCTCCCTCCGGTTCCACCTGGATCACAGACCAGTCAATTATATGATTAGCATCATGTACATATTTCTTCAATAATGAAACATGGAAAACATTATGTTCTTTTACTGTGGGAGGAAGTGCGAGCCGGTAGGCTACAGGTCCCACTCTGTCTAGAACCTCAAAGGGTCCATAATACCGGGGTGCCAATTTGGCACAAGATCCCATTTTGAGGGAACTCCTTCTGGGCTTAATTCGGAGATATACATGGTCTCCCATTTTGAACTCTCTTGGAGTTCTATTTTGATCAACATGACTTTTCTGTCGGTTCTGAGCGACCTTCATATTTTGTTTTATCTAAGTCACTTTTTGTTCCATTTATTTCAACATATTGGGTCTAATGGAAATCCTATTTATAGGATTACCACAACTGATTGGAGTATTACACTGTCTACCATAGAGGACCTCGAAGGGACTCATTTTTAAGGACACTTGATAGCCGTTGTTGTAGGCAAATTCTACCAATGGCAGGTAGTCTTCCCATTTCCTAGGTTGATGCATTACATGCATTCTTAACATATCCTCTAATATCTGATTTACTCTTTCTGTCTGTCCGTCGGTTTGAGGGTGATAGGCGGTGCTAAACAACAATTTAGTCTCTAATCCCATCATCAGTGACTTCCAAAAATTCGAAGTAAATTTTGTGTCTCTGTCAGATATTATCTCCCTTAGCATATCGTGCAGTCGGAACACCTCTTTCATGAATATCTGGGCGATATCTATCGCCTTTCCAGTCAACTTGACGTGGATGAAATGAGCAGACTTGCTCAGTTTATCCACCACCACCATAATGGCATCATTCTGTTTGGTTGAAGTCTGTAATCCAGTGATAAAATCCATGGAGATGGTTTCCCATTTCCATTCTGGGATGGGTAAAGGGTGTAATAGTCCTGCTGGGTGTCGATGTTCTGCTTTAACCTGTTGGTATTCTATGCATTGGGCCAAATATTTGGTTATGTCCTTCTTCAATCCCGACCAATAGAATTGTTTTCGGGTGGTAGTAATCATTTTCTGGTATCCTGGGTGACCAGTGTAGGGTCTTTTATGTAGTTCATCCATGATGAACCTCTTCAAGTTGTCACAATTGGGAATGTACAATCTATCTCTATGAGTGAGCAGGCCTCCTTCGGTCATCTGATAGCCTTCATATTTTCCTCCAGTGGGTTCTTGATGTAGGCACAGGGTCACATTTCAAACGAAGGGATCTGTTTCTTGTGCCTCTTTGACTCTGTTCTTGACATCTGTCTCGCAAGTACTCACTACTGCCAGGTGAATCGTTTTCATGCTTCTGCTGAGGGCATCGGCCACCCTATTCTCTTTCCCTTTAATGTGTTTGATTTCAAAATCAAATTCGCTAAGGAGGGCCATCCATCTAGCTTGTCTAACATTGGGCTTTGGTTGGTCGAACAAATACCGTAATCCATAGTGATCTGTCATAAGCACAAATTTTCTTCCCAAGAGGTAATGCCTCCACATTTTTAAGGCATGCACTATGGTAGCCAATTCTAGATCATGAGTCACATAGTTGACCTCATGTTCATTCAATTTTTGGGATTCATAGCAGATCACCTTTCCTTTTTGCATGAGGACACCTCCGAGTCCTTCCTTACAGGCATCTGTGCACACAAGGAAGTCAGCTTCTAGGTCAACGATTTTCAACACGGGTGCATGGGTTAGTAAATGTTTCAAGGTTTGAAATATTTCTTCACATTGCTGTGTCCATAGGAATTTTGTTCCCTTCTTCTAGAGGGCAGTGATTGGACAACCAATCTTGGAGAAATCTTTTATAAATCTCTTATAGTATCCCGCCAGTCCCATAAAGGATCTGATGTCTGAGACATCCTTTGGGGTAGGCCATTCCATGATAGACCTGTTCTTGTCAGGGTCTACTGCTACCCCTTCCTTGGACAGAAGCACAAGTCTAAGATGCTCTTCATGTTCTTCTCTATTCTTAGAGTAGATTAATATGTCATCAATGAATACTAGTACAAATTTATCTAAAAATTTACTGAGTACATTGTTCATTAAGCACATGAAAGTGGCAGGGGCATTGGTTAACCCAAATGGCATTACCACAAACTCATAGTGACCATACCATGTCTGGAAAGTGGTTTTATGGATGTCTTCACCCTTAATTCGGACTTGATGGTATCCCGACCTCAAGTCAATCTTTGAGAAAACAGACACACCTCCCAACTGATCGAATATCATAGATCCTGGGCAACGGGTACTTGTTCTTTATGGTTACTTTATTAAGTTCTCTGTAATCTATGCACAGTCTAAGGGTGCGATCCTTCTTTTTCACAAACAAGATTGGTGCTCCCCATGAGGATACGTTGGGTCGAATATAACCCTTGTCCATCATTTCTTTCAATTGTAATTTGAGTTCCACTAACTCAGGTGTGCTCATCCGGTAGGGTGTTCTAGACACCGGCACCGCTCCTGGTGCGAGTTCTATCGAGAAGTCAATGTCTCTTCTCAGAGGTAGACCCGGTACCTCTTCCGGGAATACATCTCCGTACTCTCTTAGGATAGGGTGATCATCGGGGCTTGGTTTAGCACCTTCAATTATTTTCAGTACCTGTATTGCGTATAGGGGACATCCCTTTCAGCAATACTTTCTCATTTGCAGGGCTGATATTTGTCTCACCGAGACTGGCTTTCGTATCCCTAGGAGGGTTATCCTTTGTCCTTCTTTGTTCACACATTCTAAGGTTTTATGGTAACATTCCAATTTGACTTTATGGGTGGCCAGCCAGTCCATACCAATCAACAGGTCGTATGACCCCAGGGGTAATACATTAAGGGTTTCTTGGGTGGGGAATTTACCCAACATTAACTGGCAGGCTGGTATGGCCTCTACCACCTTTCTTTTGGTATCAGTGGCTAACTGTACTAACCATGGATTATTTTGTTTTTGTGGTTGTACCTTACACTTATCAACAGCTTTAGGGGCTATATAACTCAAATTTGAACTAGGTTCAATCAAAATAGACACGAGATGGTTGAAAATCATACCTTCTATTTCCACCACTAAAGCTTGGTGGTCAGCTTGGTTATTATCCAAGGCTGCATAAATCTGCGGCACACTCCTTGCCACATCATTGACTGTAGTAGCTTCCTGCATGTTATAAACTTTCTAACTGTTCTGTTGTCAGTGTGGACAGTCTCTCAGGAGATTCTCTTCTCCGCAACCCCAGCATTTCAGAGGTTCTCTCTTTGGGTTATTAGTCTTCACTGGTATAGGTCCAGAAGTTTTATTTCCTTCCACCGAGGGTAAGTTCTGCTGGAGTAAACTCTGAGCTGGATAGTTCATTCTGGGGTTCTTCTTGTGGTTTTTAAATCCTAAGGGTTTGGTCCCCTTTTTCTGGAATCTCAAGCCACTCTTATGTTTCCAGTCTCCACGAGACTCTGCCCGATGTCCATATTGTTCATGACAATATGTTGCCTTTCGTATAGTGTCTTCTAAGGTCTTTGGCTCATGAAATTCAATTCGGTTCTGGTATTCCATGGGTAACCCACTGACAAAGTGTTGTGCCTTCGCGTTCTCTGCTTTGATGTAGGGTACATATCTCAATAAGTCGAGGAATTTGTTGACATACTCCTCCATAGTAAGTTGTCCCAGTTTGAGTTCATAAAACTCTTTAGCCTTCTCGTCGAAATACCTTTCCGACAAGTACTTCTTCCGGAAGTACTTCTCAAATCGTTTCCAAGATAGGTCCTCCTCGCGGACCACCTTCATATTCTTAAGGTCTTCCCACCAGATGGAAGCCTTTCCGTTCAGATTGAAAGTGGCCACTCGAGCCTTCAAGTTTTCTGAAAAATCATGGACTCTAAAATATTTCTTCAGTCCAAGTAGCCAGGCCTCGGCTTCCTCTCCCTTCTTTATCTCACCGTCGAAGGAGGGAGGTTTGGCCTTCCTGAATTCTTAAAATTTATGACTCTTGGAAGTCTTTTTCTTCTTCTTTTTCTTTTGAAAATAGGAACTGGTCCTACTGCTGGAAGAGCCTTCTGAATCGCCAGCTTCCTTCTCAGTGGAATCGTCTGGCACTGGTCCTTTACCTCTGGGGTGGAACTTTCTTGACATGCTTCTCTTAGTATGGCCACTGATACGACCATGATTTTGCATCTCAGGTTCATGCTGCATCTGTCGCTATAGGTCGGATAAGCTCTGTAGTAAAAATGCATTAATTTCAGTTTGCTTTTCTTGTTCTTTCATCATCCTTTCATTGTCGGCCTTGCAACTCTGTAATTCAACCATGAGACTTTTCACAGTCTCGGCTAGGTCTGGAGGGGTTGCTATTACTCTTCTTTCGTCAGAATCTTCGCCTCTCTTGTGGGAGCCTTCTCCCACCTCTTGGTGAGTCACCATACTTTGCGTCTGTAGATTCCCGCGGTTGATCGTCCGCTTGAGTGAAAGACAAACGCTGGTTATTAGTCAAGAGTTAGATATATTTTTAAAATCTGCACATAATTTATATTTTCACACGTATACTTGTATAACAAGAATTTTTCATTTGGGGTATTTAATCCTCATCTATCAACAGTCTTAACTTAAAATGGACAACAAAGTTCATGTCCCCGGTTACAATTTTCATATTTCAATCTTTCTCCTTAAGGAGAATACGTAGATGACGATGTCTCCTTACATAGCTCGTACCTGAGCCCAAGCAGGCCAAGTGTTGTAACCATGCTCTGATACCACTTTGTAACATACCCACTACCAAAATTAAATTTTTTCGATCCTCTGTCGGAATCGAACCCCTTAAAAACCCATGGAGGCCCAGTGTAAGCTAGCTCTTTCTCTTTCCTTCCCCATTCCCATGTGATCGTGGGTTAGGTTCGCGGTTCGATTTGAATGAGACATCTTTTGTATTTCACGCTTTGTCGCTATAGTAATGTGTATTCATTCGACTCTACAACCCCCGAACCCTGACAGGGATAGCGACCGGCCAATGGGGTTGAATCCCTACAGGATCAACAATTGGTCAAACGGGGCAAATCTCAATAGGAGTAGCGAACCGCCAATGCGAACAAGCCCTGTCGCGCGGTTAGGTGTAATGCAGGTGGCAAGAGGGAAAAGCGACACGGTGGTCAACATGACAAGAGGGGTCCCAATTCACATCCCACACTATTCCGGACTCCCACCCCCCACTAAAGGCAGAATGGCAAGGGGGCTCCGGAATGGAACCTTAGTCGTAGATCTGGGCGGGTGGACTCTGGCCGTCCAGATCTATCCGCTGCTTATCCTAAAGCATAACCATGTCCTATATTAATTCAATGTCTTGTTTCCACATCTAACAGTCATCACAGACCCTGAGATTCCCCGACAGAATCTCTCCCATTCATCGGGGTTTATTTTCACGAAAATCGAGACTCTCGATCATAGAACTCCCAAATCTTCGATAAGCTCTCTTCTGGCCTTATCCCCCCCTTGGCCATGCCTTCTGGTCCATATGACCGCTCTCATAGGACCGCAGCCTTATCCTTCGTTCGGGGTTTGGACTTCAAATTCCCGACGCGCTCCATATTCCCGCTAGCCCTCCCGGCTAAGCTCTTGGTCCACGTGACCTCTATCTCACAAGACCGTAGCCTTGTCCCTCATCGGGGTTTCGGAGTTTTCAATGCCAAAGTGCATATGTCCATGGAATTCCTGATTCCTCGAATCTCGACTCTTCGGTTTGTTGACAGCTGGCCCCTCACTGTGGCACTATCCTCCTTCTCTGAGGTGCGGACAGCTGGCCCCCACTCATCAAGGTTTCGCGTTTCGCGATTCCAAAGTGCACCGATAACTTATCACCGGGATCTCTGATATCCTGATGAGCCAAACTCTGATGGATGGCCTCCTCGTTAGGACTTTCCCTGATGGCCTGGATCTCTGCCACGCGTCCCCACAAGCGGACGGTCCTGATCCAATCTCGTGCTTTCGCGACTTCTGGTGCTCCTAAATTGTTTCCTTCCAAACCCCTGATATGCCAATGGGATCTCGATCTCGCCACGTGTCCTCACTAACAGGTGACCCTGATCTCATCGGGATTTCAAGACTTGTGATATCCCAACTCCTTCGACCTCAGGAACTCTGATTTCCTGATGTCGAATATCCCGACTCTCTATGGATTTCTGACACGCATCCCAAATGGATGGATGGTCCAGATGAACTCTCGGGGTTCGCGACTTCAATTGTCCCAGATGCCTCGTCCTCTGGACTCGTGAAACTCCGATCTCCGACTCTCTTCAGATCTCCGCCAGGTGCCCAACCGGATGAACGGTCCAGACCTGATCTCGCTGTTTCGAGACTTATAGTGTCCCGATTCCCTCGACCTCAGGATCTCTGATATCTCGATGGCCAACATCCCAACTCTCTCCGGATCTCTGACACCTGTCCGATCCGACGGCTGACAGATAATCGGACCAAGATCCAACGGTCTAGATCCATGCCTCCTGCGCACAATCCAAAGAATAAACTCCAAACATCTTAACCCGATCCAACGGCTGACGAGATCTCTGAATGATATCCAACAGCTCAGATTGTCCCACCTTGTGCATTCTCCCACTACTTCATGGATGTAGGAAGATCAATGGTCCAAATGTTCTTGTGGACCTTGGGGAACCTATGATCCCGATTTCCTCGCTATTCACGAAGATAGAGGCAAAAGGAGCGAGGGATATGACGCTCCTACTACTTCCATCAATCTGATGGTCGTGAATGACCATGGGTCTTCCGACAAGATCTCATCTGTCGAATCATTAATTATCCCTACGCTGCTACCTTGGAACCTTAAGAGGGTCATTCCTCTTCATACAGGGTTATTAAGACTTGCCCATTCAAGTCCTTTTTCCAGGTTCTTGGAAGACCTTTCCAAGGAGGGAATCTCTATGAAGAGGACTATCCCGGGGTATTCCTGGAAATAGTCAAAGGAAAACAAACTCCCAAGGATGGGCTGGAAGTCTGACTTGGTTCAGCTCATGCATAATTAAATCCATTTATCAACATAAGCCATGCGGGGCCTTTCTATTATAAGCATATATATATTCATTCTTATCAAACACTGCACAAACATTCTCACACTGAAATCATTCACAATTTCATAGTTCNATATATATATATATCAGTCTATGAGATTCAAGATGCAATATGTAAAACACTTATTAGAAATAACTTCAGAAGTGGGTGCAACTACTGAGAGGGGTGCTCGTTTCCACCCAACCGTAGGCTCAGCGACTCCCAATGGATTTACCACTAGCCACACCCGAGCTGAGACCACAATGCTCTGAGACTGTGTCTCTCTGTCTGCCAGTGACTAGGAGCGAAGGTTGCAATCCTTCCTCTCTGCTATCACTCACTCTGTGTAATGCCAGAGTTCCCCTCACGTCTTCCCTCTCAATCGCTTCTGCCATATGCCTTATCCTCTCGTGAGGTTGTGTGTGGCACGATTATCCTCGCGCTAGTTAGTCATGATGGCTCTATGGATAGGTGGTTCACCTCCCCATCCCTCATCAAGCCATCGACCTACCAGCCTGCAAGGCATTAAATTCAGGGCCAGCGAGCCGCTTTTGGTTCTCTGGGCCAGTGGAGTCCAAATACGGTATTAATTCTCGGTGGAAGTTAATGCCACCTTTTCAGGTGCCTTCCACTGCCATCGGGGTCTCTTTTTTTGCACATCCCCTCTCAGTAGTCCTGCAATAAGTTCAAAATGTCATCCACATTTATTGACCTTTTCCTCAAGGTCCATTTACATCACATACTCACATTTATGAGTTTGCCATAGTTCTTGGCCAGTCCAGTTATATTTACAAGCTGGTGGAAACAGGGTGTTACAATTCCCTCCCCCTTAAAAAGGAACATCGTCCTCAATGTTCTTATCTACTAACATGAATTTCATTTATAGAAGTAAACAAAATTGGATATGCTTGTCTCATGGCATCTTCCATCTCCCATGTAGCCTCATCTGGGCCAAAATGTTTCCACTGCACCTTGACCTGTGCAATGGTTCTGTTCTGGAGCGAGTTTCCTTTCTATCCAATATGCATTGGGGTTTTGGTAGAAATTCTCCCTCCGGTTCCACCTGGATCACAAACCAGTCAATTATATGATTAACATCATGTACATATTTCTTCAATAATGAAACATGGAAAACATTATGTTCTTTTACTGTGGGAGCAAGTGCTAGCCGGTAGGCTACAGTTCCCACTCTGTCTAGAACCTCAAAGGGTCCACAATACTGGGGTGCCAATTTGGCACAAGCTCCCATTTTGAGGGAACTCCTTCTGGGCTTAATTCGGAGATATACATGGTCTCCCATTTTGAACTCTCTTGGAGTTCTCTTTTGATCAGCATAACTTTTCTGTCGGTTCTGAGCGACCTTCAGATTTTATTTTATCGGAGTCACTTGTTGTTCCATTTCTTTCAACATATCGGGTCCAATGGAAATCCTATTTACAGGATTACTCCAGCTGATTGGAGTATTACACTGTCTACCATAGAGGACCTCAAAGGGACTCATTTTTAAGGATGCTTGATAGCCGTTGTTGTAGGCAAATTCTACCAATGGCAGGTAGTCTTCCCATTTTCTGGGTTGATGCATTACATGCATTCTTAACATATCCTCTAATATCTGATTTACTCTTTCTGTCTGTCCGTCGGTTTGAGGGTGATAGGCGGTGCTAAACAACAATTTAGTCTCTAATCCCGTCATCAGTGACTTCCAAAAATTGGAAGTAAATTTTGTGTCTCTGTCAGATATTATCTCCCTTAGCATACCGTGCAGTCGGATCACCTCTTTCATGAATATCTAGGCGATATCTATCGCCTTGCAGGTCGAATTGACGAGGATGAAATGAGAAGACTTGCTCAGTTTATCCACCACCACCATAATGGCATCATTTTGTTTGGTTGAAGTCTGTAATCCAGTGATAAAATCCAAGGAGATGGTTTCCCATTTCCATTTTGGGATGGGTAAAGGGTGTAATATTCCTGCTGGGTGTTGATGTTCTGCTTTAACCTGTTGGCATTCTATGCATTGGGCCAAATATTTGGCTACGTCCTTCTTCAATCCTGACCAATAGAATTGTTTTCGGGTGGCAGTAATCATTTTCTAGTATCCTGGGTGACCAGTGTAGGGTCTTTTATGTAGTTCATCCATGATGAACCTCTTCAAGTCGTCACAATTGGGAATGTACAGTCTATCTCTGTGAGTGAGCAGGCCTCCTTCGGTCATCTGATAGCCTTCATATTTTCCTCCAGTGGGTTCTTGCTGTAGGCACAGGGTCACATTTCGAACAAAGGGATCTGTTTCTGGTGCCTCTTTGACTCTGTTCTTGACATCTGTCTCGTAAGTACTCACTGCTGCCAGGGATTCATTTTCATTCTTCTGCTGAGGGCATCGGCCACCCTATTCTCTTTCCCTTTAATGTGTTTGATTTCAAAATCAAATTTGCTAAGGAGGGCCATCCATATAGCTTGTCTAGCATTGATCTTTGGTTGGTCGAACAAATACCGTAATCCACAGTGATCTGTCATAAGCACAAATTTTCTTCCCAAGAGGTAATGCATCCACATTTTTAAGGCATGCACTATGGCAGCCAATTCTAGATCATGAGTCACATAGTTGACCTCATGTTCATTAAATTTTCAGGATTCATAGCAGATCACCTTTCCTTCCTGCATGAGGACTCCTCCGAGTCCTTCCTTACAGGCATCTGTGCACACAAGGAAGTCAGCTTCTAGGTCAACTATTTTCAACATGGGTGCATGGGTTAGTAAATGTTTCAAGGTTTGAAATCTTTCTTCACATTGCTGTGTCCACATGAATTTTGTTCCCTTCTTCTGGAGGGCAGTGATTGGACAACCAATCTTGGAGAAATCTTTTATAAATATCCTATAGTATCCTGCCAATCCCATAAAGGATATGATGTCTGAGACATCCTTTGGGGTAGGCCATTCCATGATAGACCTGATCTTGTCAGGATCTACTGCTACCCCTTCCTTGGACAGAACATGTCCCAAGTAGTGTATTTGCTTGTGAAAGAAGTCACATTTACTGAATTTAGCATAGAGTTGATGCTCTCTTAGCACTTGCAGCACAAGTCTAAGATGCTCTTCATGTTCTTCTCTATTCTTAGAGTAGATTAATATGTCATCAATGAATACTAGTACAAATTTATCTAAAAATTTACTGAGTACATTGTTCATTAAGCACATGAAAGTCGCAGGGGCATTGGTTAACCCAAATGGCACTACCACAAACTCATAGTGACCATACCGTGTCCGGAAAGCGGTTTTATGGATGTCTTCACCCTTAATTCAGACTTAATGGTATCCCGAACTCAAGTCAATCTTTCAGAAAACAGACACACCTCTCAACTGATCGAATAGATCATCGACCCTGGGCAACGGGTACTTGTTCTTTATGGTTACTTTATTGAGTTGTCTATAATCTATGCACGGTCTAAGGGTGCCATCCTTCTTTTTCACAAACAAGACTGGTGCTCCCCATGGGGACACGTTGGGTCGAATATAACCCTTGTCCATCATTTCTTTCAATTGTAATTTGAGTTCCACTAACTCAAGTGTTCTCATCCGGTAGGGTGTTCTAGACACCGACACCTCTCCTGGTGCGAGTTCTATCGAGAAGTCAATGTCTCTTCTCAGAGGTAGACCTGGTACCTCTTCCGGGAATACATCTCTGTACTCTCTTAGGATAGGTTGATCATCGGGGCTTGGTTTAGCACCTTCGATTATTTTCAGTACCTGTATTGCATATAGGGGACATCCCTTTCGACAATACTTTCTCATTTGCAGGGCTGATATTTGTCTCACTGAGACCGGCTTTCGGATCCCTTGGAGGGCTATCCTTTGTCCTTCTTTGTTCACACATTCTAAAGTTTTATGGTAACAGTCCAATTTGACTTTATGGGCGGCCAACCAGTCCATACCAATCAACAAGTCGTATGACCCCAGGGGTAATACATTAAGGGTTGCTTGGGTGGGGAATTTACCCAACATTAACTGGCAGGCTGGTATGGCCTCTACCACCTTTCTTTTGGTACCAGTGGCTAACTGTACTAACCATGGCTTAGTTTGTTTTC
>ML777907.1:406882-432021 GCA_009831015.1 Picea engelmannii | reverse complement strand
CTGGATAGTTCATTCTGGGGTTCTTCTTGTGGTTTTTAAATCCTGAGGGTTTGATCCCCTTTTTCTGGAATCTCGAACCACTCTTATGTTTCCAGTCTCCACGAGACTCTGCCCGATGTCCATATTGTTCATGACAATATGTTTCCTTTCGTATAGTGTCTTCTAAGGTCTTTGGCTCGTCAAATTCAATTTGGTTCCGGTATTCCTTGGGTAACCCACTGACGAAGCATTGTGCCTTTGCCTTATCTACTTTGATGTAGGGTACATATCTCAGTAAGTCGAGGAATTTGTTGACATACTCCTCCATAGTAAGTTGTCCCAGTTTGAGTTCATAAAACTCTTTAGCCTTCTCGTCGAAATACCTTTCGGACAAGTACTTCTTCCGGAAGTACTTCTCAAACCGTTTCCAAGATAGGTCCTCCTCGCAGACCCGCTTCATATTCTTAAGGTCTTCCCACCAGATGGAAGTCTTTCCATTCAGATTGAAAGTGGCCACTCGGGCCTTCAAGTTTTCTAAAAAATCATGGACTCTGAAATATTTCTTCAGTCCAAGTAGCCAGGCCTCGGCTTCCTCTCCCTTATTTATCTCACCGTCGAAGGAGGGAGGTTTGGCCTTCCTGAATTCTTCAAATTTATGACTCTTGGAAGTATTTTGCTTCTTCTGTTTCTTTTGAAAATAGGAATTGGTCCTACTGCTGGAAGAGCCTTCTGAATCGCCAGCTTCCTTCTCAGTGGAATCGCCTGGCACTGGTCCTTTACCTCTGGGGTGGACCTTTCTTGAAGTTCTTCTCTCAGTATGGCCACTGATATGACCATGATTCTGCATCTCAGGTTCATGTCACATATGTTGCTGTAGGTCGGATAAGCTCCACAATAAAACTGCATTAATTTCAGTTTTCTTTTCTTGTTCTTTCATCATCCTTTCATTGTCGGCCTTCCAAATCTGTAATTCAACCATGAGACTTTTCACAGTCTTGGCTAGGTCTAGAGGGGTTCCTATTGCTCTTCTTTCGTCAGACTCTTCACCTCTATTGTGGGAGCCTTCTCCCACCTCTTGGTGAGTCACCATACTCTGCATCTGTAGATTCCCGCAGTTGATCGTCCGCTTGAGTGAAAGACAAACGCTGGTTATTAGTCAAGAGTTAGATATATTTTTAAAATCTGCACATAATTTATATTTTCACACGTATACTCGTATAACAGGAATTTTTCATTTGGGGTCTTTAATCCTTATCTATCAACAGTCTTAACTTAAAAGAGACAACAAAGTTCATGTCCCCGGTTACAGTTTTCATATTTCAATCTTTCTCCTTAAGGAGAATATGCAGATGACGATGTCTCCTTACACAGTTCGTGCCTGAGCCCAAGCAGGCCAAGTGTTGTAACCATGCTCTGATACCACTTTGTAACATACCCACTACCAAAATTAAATTTTTTCGGTCCAATGTCAGAATCGAACCCCTTCAAAACCCATGGAGGCCCAACCTAAGCTGGCTCTTTCTCTTTCCTTCCCCATTCCCATGTGATCGTGGGTTAGGTTCGCGGTTCGATTTGAATGCGGCATCTTTTGTATTTCGCACTTCGACACTACAGTAATGTGTAGTCATTTGACTCTACAAACCCTGAACCCTGACAGGGCTAGCGACCGACCAATGGGGTTGAATCCCTACAGGATCAACAATTGGTCAAACGGGGCAAATCTCAACAGGAGTAGTGAACCACCAATGAGAACAAGCCCCGTCGCACGGTTAGGTGTAATGCAGGTGGCAAGAGGGAAACACGACACGGTGGTCGAAATGACAGGAGGGGTCCCACTTCACATGCCACACTATTCTGGACTCCCCCCCCTCCCCCCCACTAAAGGCAGAATGGCAAGGGGGCTCCGGAATGGAACCTTAGCCGTAGATCTGGGCGGGTGGACTCTGGCCATCCAGATCTATCCACTGCTTATCCTAAAGCATAACCATGTCCTGGCTTAATTCAACATCTTGTTTCCACATCTAACGGTCATCACAAACCCTGAGATTCCCTGACAGAATCTCTCCCGTTCATCGGGGTTTACCGTCACGAAAATCCGGACTCTCGATCACAGAAATACCAAATCTTCGATAAGCTCTCTTCCAGCCTTAGCCCCCCCTTGGCCACGCCTTCTGCTCCATATGACCGCTCTCATAGGACCGTAGCCTTATCCTTCTTTCGGGGTTTGGACTTCAAATTCCCGACGCGCTCCAAATTCCCACTAGCCCTCCCAGCTAAGCTCTTGGTCCACATGACCTCTATCTCACAAGAGCGTAGCATTGTCCCTCATCGAGGTTTTAGGGTTTTCAATTCCAAAGTGCATATGTCCATGGAATTCCCGATTCCTCGAATCCCGACTCTTTAGTTTGTTGACAGCTAGCCCCTCACTGTGGCACTATCCTCCTTCTCTGAGGTGCGGATAGCTGGCCCCCACTCATCGGTGTTTCATGTTTCACGATTCCAAAGTGCACCGATAACTTGTCACTGGGATCTCCAATATCCCGATGAGCCAAACTCTGATGGACGGCCTCCTCGTCGGGATTTTCCTCGATGGCCTGGATCTCTGCCACGTGTCCCCACAAGCAGACGGTCCTGATCCAATCTCACGCTTTCACGACTTCTAGTGCTCCAGAAGTCTTGCCTTCCAAACCTCCGATATACCGATGGGCTCTTGATCTCGCCACGTGTCCTCACAAATGGGCGGCCCTGATCTCGTCGGGATTTCGAGACTTGTGATGTCCCAACTCCTTCGACCTCAGGAACTCCGATTTCCCAATGCCAAATATCCTGACTCTCTGTGGATTTCTGACACACGTCCCAAATGGATGGATAGTCCATATGAACTCTCAGGGTTCACGGCTTCGGTTGTCCCAGATGCCTCATCCTCTGGACTCGTGAATCTCTGATCTCTGACTCTCTTCAGATCTCCGCCACGTGCCCAACTGGATGAACGGTCCATACCTGATCTCGTTGTTTCGAGACTTATAGTGTCCTGATTCCCTCGACCTCAGGATCTACGATATCCCGATGGCCAACATCCTGACTCTCTCCAGATATCTGACACCTGTCTGATCCGACGGTTGACGGGTAATCGGACCAATATCCAACGGTCTAGATCCGTGCCTCTTGCGCACACTCCAGAGACTAAACTCTGAAAATCTTAACCCGATCCCATGGCTGACGAGATCTTTGAATGAGATCCAACGACTCAGATTGTCCCACCTTTTGCATTCTCCCACTACTTCGTGGATGTAGGAAGATCAATGGTCCAAATGTTCTCGTGGACCTTAGGGAACCTACAATCCCGATTTCCTCGTTATTCACGAAGATGGAGGGAAAAGGAGCGAGGGGTATGATGCTCCTACTACTTCTGTCAATCTGATGGTCATGAATGACCATGGGTCTTCCGACAGGATCTCATCCGTCGAATCATTACTTATCCCTACGCTGCTACCTCAGAATCTTAAGAGGGTCATTCCTCTTCATACAGGGTTATTAAGACTTGCCCATTCAGGTCCTTTTTCCAGGTTCTTGGAAGACCTTTTTAAGGAGGGAATCTCTGTGAAGAGGACTATCCCAGGGCATTCCTGGAAATAGTCAAAGGAAAACAAACTCCCGAGGATGGGCTGGAATTCTAACTTGGTTCAACTCATGCATAATTAAATCCATTTATCAACATAAGCCATGCGGGGCCTTTCTATTATAAGCATATATATATTCATTCTTATCAAACACTGCACAGACATTCTCACACTGAAATAATTCACAATTTCACAGTTCTATGAGAATATATATATATATATACATATATATATCAGTCTATGAGATTCAAGATGCAATATGTAAAACACTTATCAAAAATAACTTCAGAAGTGGGTGCAACTGCCGAGAGGGGTGCTCGTTTCCACCCAACCGTAGGCTCAGTGACTCCCAACGGATTTACCACTAGCCACCCCCGAGCTGAAACCACGATGCTCTGAGACTGTGTCTCTCTGTCTGCCAGTGACTAGGAGCGAAGGTTGCAATCCTTCCTCTCTGCTATCACTCACTCTGCTTAATGCCAGAGTTCCGCTTGCGTCTGCCCTCTCAATCGCTTATGCCATACGCCTTACCGTCTCGCGAGGTTGTGTGTGGCACGATTATCCTCGCGCTGGTCAGTCATGATGGCTCTACGGATAGGTGGTTCACCTCCCCATCCCTCATCAAGCCATCGACCTACCAGCCTGCAAGGCATTAAATTCAGGGCCAGCGAGCTGATTTTGGTTCTTCGGGCCAGTGGAGTCCAAATACAGTATTAATTCTCGGTGGAAGTTAACGCCACCTTTTCAGGTGCCTTCCACCACCATCAGGATCTCTTTTTCTACACATCCCCTCTCAGCAGTCCTGCAATAAGTTAAAAATGTCATTCACATTTATTGACCTTTTCCTGAAGGTCCATTTACATCACATACTCACATTTATGAGTTTTCCATAGTTCTTGGCCAGTCCAGTTATATTTACAAGCTGGGGGAAACAGGGTGTTACACATGAACTGTCTTACTTGACATGGATCTTTGCATGTCAACATTTATTCTTTGAGTCATTTGTATTCTGAGTATGGGAATGCCTACCACAATGATGATATATTATTGTATTGTATTTCCTTGTTTGTTGGCAGCTTTCTGACCAACGTGTTCCTTGTTCCCTACACACACTCGACAAAGTATTTAAGCTATCACCCTCTTCTAAATTCATACTTTGGGGGGATCTATGTTACACATTATTTTTGTCACCCCTATGATAATTAATGATTTAAACATATCCTTTGTCTTTAGAAGGATCAGTGGCCCAAATTCCTCAAGAAAAAAGGGAGAAGAACTTTGATTGAGAGAAGAATTTGTCTTTTCCTTTGTAAGAACCCTATTAAGGATGATTATCTCACCCTACCTAATGTTAGGGGTGTGGCGATCTTAGATCATTGCTTGTTGTAATAAAATTTGTCTACGACGTCGTCGCACTCTACTCATTTATAGGGGTGCAAAGATTTGTGTACATGGGAAAAACAAGCATCTTCTCGATGCTTCTAGAAGGAGAAGCTTCTCTACTGAGGTGGCCTTCGATCGATTTGGATCTTACTCATTTTCTGATTTAGTGGGATAATCCTAACCTCCTCACCTTGTTCTCTTCAACTTATAAAAGGAGAGGAGATCTCATGGAGAAGGTTGGATTGGAAATTTGGCTTGATATCGTTAGCTTGGATTGAGTTGGCTAGATTTTTGTGTGAGATTGAGTAATTTTTGTGGATTTGAGCTTTACTTTGTCAACATAGATTGTTTATCTCAGAATCCATGGAGCAGAAGTGTGCAGGAAGCAAGGAGCTGTTGGAGGGAACCTGACAACATCAAAGTATCTGGTAGTATATTTCTTCCACATTATTTAATATAATGATATATTTCTTTCCCATAAAATTGTTCTTATTTTATTGTATGACTCCTTGATCACATGCATAGGTTTTTTTGAGTATACATTGTTTCTTTCACTTCGTTGGTTTGTTTCTTTTTACAGGTTCAAAATCCCATAACCTTTGGAATGGTGTGAGGATGACACTAGCGAGGACAAATGACACTTGAAAGGTATGTTATTTATCTTTTGTTAGTTAGTATGCTTGATAATTAAAACTTTGGGGAAGTTTTATATTCTGTCTTGTTTTGTTCTAGTTTCAGGGTGAAACTAGGGAGATATGTTTGAGTTTGCACTTATCAATTTGTCCAATAACACTGAGCCTTCACCACTTCAATCCTCTACAAAGGAAATCTCACAAGTAGTAGGATCAATTGAGATTATCCTTCTCAATATATAAATATCTTGGGGGATGACCAAAAGAAGTTCATACTTTCAAGGACAAAGGGATACACACTCAATATGAAGTGAAATTCTACAAAGTGTATTTGCTCTCAATCTTGAAGTAATTAAAGGCTTGTATATGGCTCAATTTATAGCTTCGAAATGGACTTGAAGGGTCGGGTCAAAGCATTTCCAGTATGGTCAAGGATCATGGATCTCATGACATGGCATGGGAACCCAACATTTTTTTCTATTTGTTAGCACAAAACCCGATGTATGGGAGATGTAATGGGGAAACCTACATATATGCATGTTTTCTAACTGTGGCCCGCGTATATGTACAACATTTTTAATTTTTGAATCTGGAATGAGAAAAAATGGGGGATTTGAGTCTACAGAGGGAAAGGGAAGGCCATTAAAGAAATATTCATGGAATTTGGTAAAAAAAATCTATAACCGGGGAAGAGGATGTGCCCACAAGATTGGCTAGAAAAGGTGTGAGGAAAAGTTACAACGATTTATGCGACACAACCATGTCCAATGAAAGTACCCTTTATTAATGCAGGAACCCTTAGGGGGAGCTCATACTATGAATGAACGTATTCCCCATGTAATACAAGCATTTCCCACATCCAATCACTTATGTGTCTCCCTAGGAAAGGTCTCTAAGGATACCACTCATCTAAAAATGAAAAAGGCTT
This sequence comes from Picea engelmannii, assembly GCA_009831015.1. Lineage (NCBI taxonomy): Eukaryota > Viridiplantae > Streptophyta > Pinopsida > Pinales > Pinaceae > Picea > Picea engelmannii. The sequence continues at coordinate 425,479 of ML777907.1, read as the reverse complement.
GTGTATCCAAATTTACAAGTGAAATTTTTTATGTGACTTAGGAAATTGGATCAATTTTGCAAGCACATAAACATAATGAGTTTTTACTTAACATGAACAACATAAACAGTCATAAACAACCATCAAAAGTAAGCACATAACACAACAAAATGATAAAGGAGTTCACCCCTCTCTTGGGCTACATCTCTTGGTCCAACTACCAATGGATCATTTTTATTATATGATAAGAGTGTCAAAATTAGTTCTTTAAAATACTCAGAATGAAAAATGTATGGCTTGAATGACTCCATAATGTCCAAAAACCCCTAGTTGGGCTCTTCCTGCACCTGGTTTGGCCAAAAATTGAGAAAAATACACTCCCTAGAAGTTTTTCCCAATAACTTGTTGTACCTACTCGCCAAAATGAACCTCTATCCAACTGAACCTGGCCTCTGTGTGTTTCCTATGACTAAAACTAGAATCATGTGTCATTCCAAAAAAATGGAGGATCTTTTGCACCGTTAGCATGCCAAGCGCCTTAACCATCAGAGGTTGTGGTCTTGTGGCCCCCATGTGATCAGGCATCAACCTAGATTTTTTCACCCGTTAGTCTATCCGTTGAAAACCCTGCCTGTATGGTCATATGGTATGGATTGTGTGTCCAAGGGTTGGGGCTAAGCCCCGACCCTATTTGTACCTATGCTAACCATCTTTCAAACTTAAATATAAAGTTTAAGGTATAAGGTTAAGAAACATAACACATGAAGGATGGTAGCCTGACCTTTGCAAAGCCTTTTTCCATGCCCATAGGTCATGGGTTCGAATCTGGTGGAGTCCCAAAAAATAATTTAAACATATAAACCAATTAAAGGGTGCCACATGGTAGCCCCTGACTGGGCCACGTGGCATCCTTCCCTTCATCCACGAACTTGCCATGTGTCAACCAGGGATTGATCTATGTCAAAGTCTACAATGTCACCCTCCAAATCATTTTCCTAGTCATCCTACCATATCACTAGTCCATGTCAACAGTATGGTCATGCAGTCAACTACCACGTGTCTTGTACAGACTGTACATACTGTCCAGTCAACATTTTTTTGCCTATTTTGGGAAAACGAACATAACGTGATATCTCTCGCATATAAACTTTGTTTGAGACTATTTAAGTTGCGTTGGGAGTGTAAGGATGATATCTACGTAATGAATCCATTTTCGAGCAATTTTGAGCACTTTTATTTTTTAGCATTTTTTGATCCCTTGGATCACTCCTCCCCATTAGGAAGATTTTGGACCTCCAAAAGACTACTTTCAGTTAATATAAAGATAAGGGTATAGTTCCCTCACCTTTCCAACCTCAATCCATTTATATTTGTTTGGATTTGTGCCTTTAATACTAACACAAAGGTATTCCACATTCCCTTGTTTTGAAGTTCTTATATTTCTATCAAAGATTGTGTCGCCATGCAATTCTGAAATATATTTTGGCAAGAATTCATCTATGGAAGGAATCTAAACATGCTCTCCTTGATCATCAATCAAATGAGGCTCATACAATCTCAAATTCTCAACATTAACAACTGCATATATTTGCATGTAAGGAGGCAAATCCAAATGAAAGGCATTATTACCAATCTTTTCAAGAATCTTGAAAGGTCCATATCTAATTGGTTTAATCTTTTTACCTTCTCCTTTAAGCCTCTCTTTTCTAATGTAAAGCCAAAATTCATCTCGAAATTGGAAATTGTGATTAACATGATGCTTGTCATGTCTTGTCTCTTTTCCAACTATTCTTGTACCATTTGATGCACCAGCTGAATTTGTTCAATGAACTTATTTTCTCTATCAATTGCATAATGACCATCAATAGAAATATCCTTCCCAATTAGATAAAATCTAAAGGAGATTTTTTTAAATAACCAAAACATGCCTCAAATGGATATGTTTGAGCCAATGAATGCTTAGCCTGATTATAAGCATGTTGAATGTAGTGTAGGTGCTCATCCCAAAGATTAGGATGTTTGTTTCAATAACCATGAAGAATATGTACTATTGTTCTATTCAACACTTGTGTTTGACCATCAGTTTGTGGATGAACATTTCTCTTTTTCATCTTGGTGTCCATGAGCACCCATAAGCTTGACCAAAAGTTCCCAATAAATCGAGAATATTGATCAGAAAAAATGGATTTGGGAAACCCAAAATGTACCCAAACATGTTGAAAGAACATTTCTCTCATTTGTTCAGTTGTAACCTGCTTCTTATAAGGCATCACAATACACATTTTGTTGAAACGGTCAACCAAAACATAAAGATAATCATGATTCTTTTTAGACATGGGTAATCCTCCTACAAAGTCCATGGAAATGATTTCCTAAGGATGAGAAGGAACTAGAAGTGGAGTATACAATCCTAAATATTGATTGCTAGGATTACTTGTAGCACATAAAGAACATCCTCTTACATATATTGAAACACTTTCATTCATTTTATGCCAATAGAAATACCTTTCCAAATTAGCCATTGTCTTTCCTACACCAAAGTGGCCAGCAATAAGATAAGAATGTGCTTCCCTTATGATATTGAGTCTTTCACCCTGTGGAATACATAGACTGCCAAGATGATACCAAATCTTATCATGCACATTGTAATATAATTCCTCAACTTGGTTATAATGACACAAAGTTGCATAAACCTCTTTAAAATCAGCATCAAAAGCATATTGTTCAACATAGCTCTCATGCATGGTAGAATTATGCATAAGAATAACTGAAGCACTAAAAATAGGCCTAGAAAGCATATCATAAACTTTGTTATAAATGCCTTTCTTATACCTGATAACCAAGTGTAAATGTTTTAGGAAACCCATTCATCTGAAGTGCCTTGCTTGTTGTAGCATTGTTTGTGATTGTAAGTATTGCAATGATTGATTATATGTGTGAATAATAGTTTCTTTTCCCAACAAATAATGTTTCCATTTTTTTACAATTTGCACCAATTCATACAAATCCTTATCATATGTAGTATAATTAATCACAACACCATTCAAACTTTCAGAATGAAAACAAATGGGCTTACCATGTTGCAACAAGACTGCTCCTATTGCATAATTACTTGCATATGTTTGTATCTCAAATGGTTGTCTCAAATCAGGAAGCACAAGAATTGGAGATGAAGTAATCTTCTCCTTCAATGCATAAAAATCTTTTTGTTGCTTGCCTCCCCATTGGAAAACTTGCTTGATGCTTGTCACTGCATGTAATGGAGTTGCAATTGAAGATAAGATAGCAATAAACTTTATCCAATATTGGGCTACTCCCAAAAAGATTCTTACCTCTGACACATTGTTGGGCTTGGGCCAATCCAAAATGATGTTGAACTTTGAAGGATCTATTTTCAATTCTCCTCCTCCAAGAATATGTCCCAAGTAAACAAATGAGGTCTTTCCAAACTCACATTTAGACATATTTGAAAACAATTTTCATTTCTTCAAGAAATCTAAAACTTTCTTTACATGCCTAACATGTTCTTCATGAGATTTTCTAAATATCAAGATGTCATCCAAGTAGAAAATCACACAATCATAAAAAAAAGGCCTTAAAACATCATTCATAACTCTCATGAATGTAGCAGGAGAATTGCAAAGCCCAAATGGCATAACCATCCATTCAAACAAAACTTGCTTTGCTTTGAAAGTTATCTTCCATGTGTCTCCATCAACAATCCTAACCTGATGATATCCACTTATCAAATCAAAATTAGTAAAATACTTAGCATCTTTCAATTGATCAAACAAATCATCAATTCTAGGAAGAGGATAATGAATCTTTACCGTAATCTTGTTCAAGGCTCTTAAATCTACACACATGCGCCATGTACCATATTTCTTTGGTACTAAGAAATTTGGTGACCTGCATGGCGATGTGTTTGGCATGATAACTCCTTTTTCAAGAAACTCTTCGATTTGTTTTTTAATTTCATCATTCTCCATGAATGACATCCTGTACACACCAATGTTTGGAAGAGGACAATCTTGTTGAAATTGAATCTCATGTTGGATACCTCCTTTAGAAGGAAATCCTTTTGGTTCCTGAAACATCTCATCATATTGATTAACAACCTCATATAAATCAGATATTAAATTTGCATCAAAACATTTTTGTATTTTTGTATATACGTTGGTGAGCCCATTTTGTACCGAGGTGCTTCACTAGCCTACAGATACTTGTATTTTTGTATGTAAACATTTGGATGGCACTGTGGACCCTCTTATATATACATGAGTATACATTTTGAGATCTATGTGATCTTTACATTTGTTTTGTTAATGTGTTGATGATGTCTAATCTATATATGTTGTGACAGGTTGTTGATATGTTTATGTATGTGTAGCGGTATTTTGATGTGATATATGCCAATCTAACACAATGTTAGCTAAGTTATTTGTAATTTGATTCAATTGTCTTCAAATATGTGTAAATGTAATGGAATCAAAATGTCGAGATAAAAGTCTAACCTGCAGGTATTTGCAAAAGAGGTAAGGATTGCATACGCGATACACATTGTTGAGCTAGAGAACGACTAGTTGAGAGTCGAGAAACATGTTAAGGTGACAAATACGATGATGTTGGGAATCGATGAGGAGGCCAATGATGACAGTGTATTCGGCTTGGTTGTTGGTGGCTGAACCCAAACATATACCACTAGAATGGAGCATTTCATGCGAGGGCGTATAGAGGGCCCAAGCTGCTGAAGTGATATTTTGTGTCCAACGGCTGGCACCGTCGGCGTAATCGATGTGACAGGCTAGTGGAGGAAGCATCTGTCAATAGCACAAATGATAGTTTATATGTGAGGGATGGAAAAAAAGATTAAAAACACTATAAAAGAAATAACCTAAAGTAGAACTGCTACGCTTAGGCATAAAATTTCTTTAAGTATAACCCGTTGATGGGTTCTTTGAGAGAGAGGCCTTCGGGAGAGGCTAGGATGTATGCGCCTTTGGTGAGACAATGTTGGATAATGTATAGGCCATGCCATAGTGACTCAAATTTTCCATGACCAAAGGTATCGTGAGCGATATCGTAAGCAAGGACGAGGTCACCTTCGTGAAATGAGCGAAGGTTGACATAGCGGTCAAAGGTGGCTTTTGACCATTTTTTAGCTACCTCATTGTTCTGTAATGAAGATCGTCGATCTTCATCCAGGGATTCTAAGTTCAGTAAGCGCTACTCCATTGGAGCAGTGTCAGGTAATAGCTCAATTGCGGTGCGTAAGGTGGGAATTTTGCACTCGATGGGAAGAGTGGCCTCAACCCCATGGACTAGATGAAATGGTGTGAAACCAGTAGCTGTTTTCATAGTCGTACGGTAAGCCCATAGCACGAAAAATAACGTATGATGCCAATTGGTCTTATGTTTATTAACTGTGCGCTGTAACATGGTCTTGAGGACCTTGTTAACTTCTTCGACCTATCCATTAGACTGAGGGTAATATGGTGAGGCAAACTCATGGGAGAATCCTAACCGAGATGAGAGTTCAACGAAAATATCATTCTCGAAGTGTTTCCCATGATCGGAAACTAGTTGGAGTGGTACTCCAAAGTAGGATATGACATGGTTAAAGAAAAAACGCACTGCGGTGTCAACGATATTGTTGAAGTTGGGCATAGCTTCCGCCCATTTTGTGAAGTAATCGACTGCGACAACAATGTATTTGTGTCCATTGCTGGAGGGGGGATTACAAGTCATGAAGTCGATGCCCCATTTACAAAAAGGGCCGGCAGTGATGACTGGATGAAGAAGAGTAGATGGTACTCGTGCTTTGTTGGCATAAAGCTGACACTTCTCGCATCGTTTCATGACATGAATGCAATCATGAAATAATGTAGGCCAAAAGTAACCTGCTCGGATGATTTTCTGAGCAGTGGACATTCCCGAAAGATGGCCCCCACATGCGCCACTATGGCAGTCGTTCAAGACTCTATTGGCCTCGTTAATGGTCAGGCATCGACAAAGAAGGGTGTCGACCCCTCGCCGATATAAGATGTCTCCGATGAGGAGGTAGCAAGGGGCCTGGTGGAGAATACAATGACGATCATCTCATGAAAGGTGGTTAACAAACTTTTGATTTCAGAGGTAGACAAGGAGGTCGTCATACCAAGGATCATCAGAAGTGATGTAAAAGAGGTGTTCGTCGGGAAAGTCGGTATTGATGGGGGCACTAGTAGTATTAGAGGGGAAGGTTGTGACAAGTTCGGCAAGGATGAGAGATTTATTTCTCTTGGGTGTTGAGAATTCAATATCGTACTCCTGAAGGATAATGATCCATCGGGCAAATTTTCCATTAATTTGCCGACAACTGAGCAAGTATTGCATAAGGTTGGAATCTGCTACGACCTTAGTCATGCGAAGCAGAATGTAATGATGTAGTTTCTGGACTGGGAGGACGACTGCAAGGGATAGTTTTTATTCATGTTTATACTTCAAGAGTGGCCCTAAGAGGTTTTTACTAACGTAATAAATGACATGCTCATGATCATCATCACTGATTTGAATGAGAACTCCTGCTACTGAGATAGTTGATGCTGATATGTAGAGGATATAGTTGTGATTATAGTCAGGTGCACTAATTAAAGGGGCATTGGAGAGAACCATTTTAAGATCATCAAATGAATTTTGGGCATGTTCATCCCAGTAAAATGGGATATCATGGCATAGTAAGCGAAGGAAACCGTGTGTGTGAGTGGTGTAGTCGGGGACAAATCACCGTAGAAAGTTATCTTTTCCTTGTAGGCTCTAGAGTTAACGTAAATTCCGGGGAGGTGGAATTTCGGTGATGGCTTGGACTTTGAGGGGGTCCATGGTAATACCACTTTGGGAAACGATGAATCCGAGGAGGCGCCTTCCAGTGACGCAGAACATGCACTTGAGGGGGTTCAAGCAGATGTTGTATTGATGGCACCGTTGGAAGATGATCCGTAAATCATCAAGGTGTTGGGTGCGTTTCTTGGATCAAGCTATGAGGTCGTCCAAGTATGCAAGGATGATATGTGCCAGATCGTGAAAAATGTATGTCATAGCCCATTGGAAAGTTGCGCCAACATTCTTTAAGACAAAAGGCATGACACGATATGAAAAAGTACCCCAAGGGGTAGTGAATGCGGTTTTGTATTGATCGGCTGGGTGAATTTGGATTTGATTATAACCAGAGAAACCATCCATGAAGGATAGAGCCTCATGGCCTGCACAGTCATCGATAATTTGATCGATGAAAGGTGTTGGAAAGTTGTCTTTGGGACATGCGTGATTGAGATTGCGAAAGTTCGTGAAGATGTGGATAGTGCCCTGTTTTTTATTAATGGGTACAGGGTTGGAAACCCATGATGTATAGGCGATGGGGTAGATGAACCCAGCCACGTGTAATTTTTCAATCTCGGCTTTGATGGCCGCTACTTTGGATGGGTGAACTGGTCGTTGTTTTTGACAAACTGGTGTAATGTCGGGTGAGGTGTCGATGCGATGTTCGACAATAGAGGGATCAAGGCTAGGCATTTCTGTGTATGACCAAGCAAAAATATCCTGATATTCCTGGAAAAGGTCTTTATAGGCGGTGATTTCTTGAGGAGTGCAAGCGGCCCCAGTGGTGATTTCCTCGACGATGCCATTTTTGATGGAAATGTTGATTTTTATGGTCGGGGAAATGTTGTCCATGTTTCCTTCTTCAAAAGCATCAGGGGAAAGAATGGAGTTCTTGAACCAGTCGATATGCCCTAATGGGATAAAATCCTTGGTTTCAACTGCATATATGGTGTGTTGGTTAGGAGGTGTGGAGGCTTCCTGTGGAAAGAAGAGCGTCCGGTGGTGTAGCGTATCCCATGGGTAGTCGGGGGTGTTTAACTCTTCGAGTATTTCCTTGTCACAGTGGAATTTGTGGGAATACAAGGGGTCGTGAAGAGTGATATTGGTGACTGTTGTCGTGTGGCTACCCCCTGGTGATGAAGAAGCAGGGGGAACGACGCAAGGAGTACCCGTGGTAGTTGGATGTAAAATTTCTGTAGGGAAATGAGTGGGAGAATTGGGGGGAATTTGGGGGTGAATCCTCAGATAAGTCATCCAAGAACCACGGAGGCGTTGGGAGGGCCTCGGGTTCAGGAGAAATGAGATGAAGAATATCTAGTGACGAGGTAAGGTCAATTGGTGTTACCTGTATTCAAGGATCATAGGACATTGGTATGTAAAATGATCTAAGGATTCACATAGAGAGCAAGGGCATCTCATACGTTCATTGACTGAAGTTGTGACATAATGGATGTTAGTGATTTTTGGTAGGGATGACGTAGTTGGACTGGGTTCGCTTTGGAAGCTTTGGTGTACTGCGGCTAATGTCTGTCAGAAGCGTGGCAGTGCTGGGCAATGGTGTGTATAATGTCCATATTCTGAACATATAGTGCAAGCGAATTTGGTTTGTAGCCCTTTACTACTTGAGTGAGGGGTGGTAATGGCAACACTTTCTACGGTGGTGAGTGTTGATGGAGTTTGATTGAGTGGAATCAAGTTCCGTAACTACGGTAGATATGGGCATCTGTTGGTTTGGTGTCCATCTTTCTCACATAGTGCGCAAGGGGGTTGGACGTGCGGGGGAAGTGGATTTGTGGGCTCCTTCTTCTTTCTCCTGCCCTTAGCTGTAGCAGGGAGAGTAGTGAGTGGGGGTGTAGAGGGTATGGTGGGAGTGAGTATGGGAATCGTCATTGGGATTCCATCCGTTTGGGGGGGAAGGGATGGTCGAGGGACCATCTCTGGTGGATGTAAATACCAAACTGGAATTTCTAACACCATATTAGGGAGGGTAAGTGTTGTGGTGACTTGGAAAGATTGTACGCCAGGTGGAGGGTAGAAGAAGGGAATTTGAGTAATGGCTTGGGGAACTGTCTCCCAAACTGGGATATGGCCTTAGGGAGAGGTGAAATCATGGACTGGTGGGGTCAACAAGTTCACAGGAGACTCGAGAGAGGGGAGCTCTACAACTAGTGGGATGTCAGATATGATAGAAGCCTCCCTAGGAGGAAGGGTATCCTCTATGTCAGTTACATTGGATGAAACGACACACATTTGATTGGAAGGATGAAGGAGCGGTGGTGAACCATGGTAAGTTCCTAATAATGAAGGGTCTTTGAAAATCCTGGGACCCATTTCAATGAGTGGGTATGCATCGTGACTTGTGTGGATGAGACGAAGAATGTTATCGATGTTGGTAGAAGGGTTGGGCTCGTAATGTGAGACTTGGTCAATGGTAACAACATTCCCGTTATGGGGGAACATCATTGTTTGAAAGACAGAAGAAAAAACTGCCTTCATAGAATACATGTAGCTACGACCGAACAGGATATTATAATCAAGTGGGGCATCGATAACTTCAATGTCGATGAGAATAGTCTTGCCCCCGAGTTCTACAGGGACATTTTGGAAGAGCCCTTTAGGAAACGATGGTCGTCTGTCATAAGCTCGTAAGGTAATGGCCAATGGTATGATTTTGGGGGAACTATGTTTTTGCCATACAGATTTGGACATAAAGCATGTGGATGCACCTTCATCGATGATGCACTGATGAACTGTAATGTTCTGAATTTTCACTGGGATTTGAAAAGAGATTAAAGCGGGAAGGCGAGGTTCTCCGCTGTCGAGATCAAATGTAATGAGTCGAGTATCTGTGTGGTCGACTGCCCCCAAGGCAGAGAGTAATCATTTCCACTGAATGGGACAAGTCTGAAGGACTTCTAACACTGACATGGCAGTCGGGGATTGTGCTAAGTCATAAACCAAACTGTAATTATGAGCTGCCCTAGCCTGTGGGTTGTGGACATTCCTGCGCAATGGGATGTGAGGGATGTGAAGAGGTGGTTCTGTGTTAGGGCGAGGGATCACCAACGAGGATCCCGTTGGTGCAGGGATTGTTTCTGAAGGAATGGGAGGAGACTCAGTGGGTGCATGGTACTGACGATTACGTGTTTGCAGAAGGCTTTCTTCCTCACTAGTGAGGAGGATTGTGCGATCTGCTAGATTGTTTGGATTGAGGTACTGTCCCAACTGAGGTGGGGTAGGTTGCATGTCCTGTTGGGTGTTTATCACACCCTGGTGTGGGATAGGATTGTGAAGCATGGCTGGGGGGGGTTGTTGCACATATTTTTGTGGGGTATGCTGAGGGGTAGGTGGTGCTGGAGGATGTGGTAGACTGCCTGAGTCTTTCAGCTGTTTAAAATTAGTGATTTGGGGGAAATGATGAGTATAATGACCGAACTCACCGCAAAGGGCACAAGGGAAGTTGGTTTTAATAGTATTGTTATTTCTCCCTTGATGCCTGTTGTTATTACCCCCCTAGGGGTTTTGATTCCATTGGTTCTGGATTCTCCCAGTGAGTTGGTTTTGTTGGGGTTGATTCCTGCCTTGGCCTGGGTTGTTATTGTTCCTATTTCTTCCTTTCTTTTTGGCATTATTCAATGGATGGGTCGGATTTGCCATATTTAGTTGTTCAAAATTTTGGTATTTCTAAACAGGAGAGGGTTGAACAAAACTCACCCCAGTGTGAGGATGTGGGGGTGCCATGGGCTATGGAGGACCAGGAAAGGGAAAGTACAGATTATGTGGGGGTATTGATCCGTAAGGTACACAGGAAGGCATGGTGCTTTCGCTAGTACTCATAGTATAATTTGAGGTAGAGGGGGTAGCAGAACTTGTCTAGATAGGTGGGTGCCGGTGGTGGCCCACTAATGGGTGGAGGAATAGCAATAGGGTATGGATATTGATAAGGGGGTGGGGGGTAATAAGATTCTCCCATACATCGACAGATATTGAGGTGTGCCATACATTGGTGGTGGTTGGGGTTGAGGACTGTGGTGTGTGGTATTACTGATCAATCTGTCTGATGAGTCAGACATCTCGGGTTTGTCTTGACCAAATGGCATGAGTTTGGGGAGGTCAGGAAGTATTGTGTATGAGTACCCTGATTGTGAGTAGATGAGGTCGTATTGTTGAGCCTTATTGATGGCTTCGTATTAGGATTGAGGGAAGGTGGAAGCTACATCTTTACCGAGGAGAGAGACAAGTGATCTGAGAAACCAGTCAAGACACTGTTGTTTGGTGGTTTCATCTTTGCACAAACTATGTCGTCTATGCCACTCGTGAATGTGATTAGTGATATGTGTGGCTGAGGTTTGTTTGAAATTAGAGAGTAGTTCAAGACCATTGTCATGGCGGATTGGTAATTGGAAGAAGGTCAAAAATGCTTTGGCCAAGGACTCGAAAGCCACATAGGACCCTGATTTTTCATCTACTTACCATTTGGATGATGGGCCAGTGAGTGTGCATTGAAATAATCATAGTCTGATGGAATCATCCATAATGTTGTTGGAAGAGCACCATAGGTGGAAAGTCATGACATGGTTGGCAGGGTCGTCTCCTACCTTTCCTTCAAACTTGGGGATGTCTGATGGTAGTTTGGTAGGTATTGTAGGCCATGTGGGGTCATGCAATATAGGATCATTTGTGAGTTTTCTTAGATCTGGTATATTAAGAGAGGCCAAATATGGCATCTGCAGTGGGGGGGGGGAGGATTAGCTCCAGCCATGGTGTGAGTGTGTTGTGAACCTGACCCTTGAGGGGGAATAGGTGGGTTGGTACTTCCCCCTTGAGAGGAAGTTGGTCCTCCGCTTTCGTTTAAAGGAGAGCGAGTGGACGGAGGGACTTGGGAAGTGGACCCAAGTAATGTGGAACCAAGAAAAGATGATCCTAAGATAGTAGCACTCACAGGAGTGTGTGAAGGTGGTGCTGATGAGTTGGCAAGACTAGGAACTCCCCCTAAAATAGGAGGGAGGTTTAGTAAGCATCTGGAACGATGGGGGTTCTGTGGGTCCCATATGATGTCTGACTAGTTGAGTGGATGTGTGCGAAAATGTGATGAGAAAAAGTAAACAAGAACCTTTGCTACAAATTTTCACCTTTACACAATATATATATATCCAAATCAAAATGTAATTAGAAGTGCATCATACATAAAGTGTTTTGAAAAAGAAGCATATATGTGGATAAGTGGGTTTTGTCTATGTGGGGAATCAAAGAAAACAAATGTTTGTGTCCTAAAATATGTAACGTCCTTCCTCTCAAATAGAATTGGACCTTCCAATAGTACTCAATAGTGGGGTCTGAAGTCACCAGAAGAGAAACTAGTGAAGGATCAAATAATCAGTTATAATGAGGGGTAAAGGGGGCATATCCCGAAAGAGTTGGTGATATTTCCCAATAGCCACACAAAATTAGATGAAGGTGCAATTGCAGCCCACAATTGCCACCTGGGTAGATGTCCTAAAATTTGGTCACTAGGTACCTCGGTCAAAGTGCGACATTTAGATTTTTGGCCTAAGAAATGGGTCATGAACTGGATCCTGTCCAAGAGGTGGGTGCCTCAAGGGGGGACGCACAGAACAACCAGACCTCAGCCTTCAACCCTTCACAGGTATCTCCCTGCCTTATGGTGTTAGGAACACTTGATTTGGAGGATTTTTAGTTCCCTATTTGACAACTTCTATGGTTTTGACAATGTGAGAACCAGATAACGAGGAGTTATTTGGATGCCTATCCCCGAAATCCTACCTAGACTAAAAAATTTCTTTTGGCACCTCCTGTGGAGGAAAACTTAGTGAGTTTTAAAAAAAAATTAGATGTAGTTGTTTGAGAGGTTGGGGGTGTGAACCAACCTCGTTGAAATTAAATGGGAGTGGATAGTTTCGTCAAGAAAAGGGTGGGCTGTTTCGAAATACCTTTGGAGGAAACTTACTTTGACCTCCACATTTCAAGAAGAAACTATATGAGTGATAAGTGATTTTTCTGTGTGAATGAGTTAAAGTGTGCCAATGTTTTAATGAATTAGGTGTCACCTTGCTGCATGTGGACTTCGCTTGGTCCTTACAAGTGTTGATTACCAAATTAACTAAGTGCCTTTGGTACAACCTTGCATAATTTAAAAGTCCCTAGGAAGCTAGCATGTGGACATGTGGGTCCATTACTATTCCTTTAACTCCCTATTGTGATGTAATCTCAGAAAACCTTTTAAACTATCCTAGATTTTGATCATGTGGGCATGTATGGGCCCGTTACAAAACCTTTAGAATTCCCTAGTGATTTAATCTAAGAAAGTAAATTTCAACACTATCTTATCTTTGTGGCATGTGGGCATGTATGGGCCTGTAACAATATTAATATGTGTTTAAAAAAATAAACTAAGAGGAGTCCCAAGAAGGGTGGTTGTCCTCTCCTAAAGGTTTTAATCTTCTTAAGGGAGATGAAATTGTCCCACAATCTTTTTTTAATTCTCAAGGTCGCTTGGAGGCGTGAGAGAAGAGCATACTAAGCGATTGTTATCCAACTTCTAGTCCCAATGCAAGTTAGATGTGATTGTAAATGATTTCCAACTTATATTTTTAGTCAAAGCAAGCCATCCATGTGGCGAAATGAAAGAAAAAGAGGAAATAATGATTTTAAACCTCCTAAGTGCCTATGTGTTTTGACTAATCCCTTTATATGAAGAGGGGACTAAGTGTGGTGCATCTTAAAACATGCATGAAATCACTTTTAAGAAGGCTAAGGGCCTTCCCCAAATATCAAAAACCTTACAATGTGAATTTTTTTCACAGGTGCATGGGTCTTAGTGGAGACATAGGCACACAGAGCACATGTGTGCAGACCAAAACGAGCTAATGGGCATAGGTGCGTAGAACAGAACTGTGACTTAGGCACATGTGCGCACGATGCGTGTCTGTGGGCCAAAAAACCCGCGCATAGATGACACATGGCCGTGAATGAAAATTCTGGATGGAATTCTCTCAATTCAACTTGGAATTGGATTTTTAACAGGTTGGCTTAGGCCGGTTAATGCACCTGCAAGTTAAATAAACCAAAAGAAGAGCTAGAAAAACCCAAATGGGGTAGGAAATTGATACCTTTCCCTGGTGGAGTCACCAATCTGTTGTGCCCCTTTTTTCACCTTAGTGAGAAAAATAGAGGTGCTTTCAAGCTTAGTTGGGTTTGCTACGCAGGACAGCTACAAGGAAAAGAGTTAGAGAAAGAAATATAAAAGAACAACTAAGAAATAAACTAAGAAATAAAACAACAACTCAATTAATAAGCATAGGGACATAAGGACAAAAGAAACAACGAGACCCATGTCACCAATGATAAGGCTGATATTAGTGAAAGAAAACACAGAGAAGAAAGAGGACCATGAGTCCCTTCTTCCTCCAAGGGAGGGCTCTTGGACCCCCACAAATAAGCTCTTCTTACAACTTTGAAAATGAAAATGGTGAAAGAATTATTTTCTAATCCACTCAAGGGGTGAGATGGATTGCCCAATGCAATGATGCTAGTATACTTTTGATGGGAACAGAGGATTCCTCAAGAGAATAGTGGTAGCATAACTTTGCTATGAATTCCTTGAAAAATGAAGTGTATCCATGGCCTTTTTATAGCATTCCTTTGAGGTATTGTCCAACTAGTTTTTAGTGTGTAAAGAGGCTAATTAGGGCATTTCTAGGTCCTTGACCAGCCACCCAGTCGAATCCAGTCCAGATTTGAGTGTCAAATCAACTTGGAATCTGAACCAAAAGTGGGTGGGAGGCCGACCACTCTCATAAATGTGTCGTTTCTCAGGTGCGCGGCTTATTGCGACAACAGTCGCGCATCGTGTGCATGTGTGTGATTTCTACATTTTTGTTTTGTGCATGTGCACACACACCTTGTGTATTCATAGTGCCCTTTATTTTTTGCACTAGTTGTATAGTTTTTGACCCTTTGGAAATGCTTTTGTGTTAATTTTGGTCCATGGGTGACCTCATAACTGTTTGACGATGTTGAATTCTTGTTACCATTTGCAGACAAAATTTTAGTGATAACACTTGGAAAGCTTCTTTTCAGCATTGTCTTTGGGTTTGATCATCAAGAGTACAAAGTTCTTACTAGAATTGACTATTCTCTTCATTTGTCCAACATTTACAAGTGAAAAAACAAACTTCTTTGTATTTGATCTAGCAATGTACTCAACTCCATTTTTAAACAAATGATATTTGTTCTCATGGTGATGAAAGATGGATCTCCTATCATATAAATATAGGATTCCCAACACAATACCACAAATATCCAATGGAATAACATCAAGGTCTACCTCATCTATAAAGTTTGCAGTGATGGAAAATCTAAGTTTACATCTTCTTGTCACATGCAATTTGGCATTGTCACATATCCAACCTAGAGGATATGATTTAGTATGAGGAGTAGTTTCCAAAGGCAATTTCTTAATTGTGTCTTCATAAATGAGGTTTGCTTGAGATCCAATATCAAATAGAGTATCTATCTTGGTATTATTTGAAATAACCCTTATGTGGAAAAGATCTATTCTTTCTTTTTCATGCTGAGTTTCATTGAGGCTAATAGTTGAAGAACTATTACTTTCAATGAGTCCTTACCTTGAAAACCCATGGCTATGATTTTTGTTTCATCTCACGAATCAGATCCTAAATCATGTTGTGTAGTTGCAACAATCTTTGGTTTAGTTTTGTTGTTGAACTTTTTGGGTCTCCTTTTAGGATGAAGTTTTCAACAATGGTCTTCATAATGGCCATCTTTTAAACAATTTTTGCATGTGAGTTTTTCTCCGTCTTTCTTGACTAAAGAATTCTTCTTTCCATTTCCTTTGAATTTCCTCTTTCCTTTGTATACATTACAAAATGGCTTCTTTCTACCCTCTTGAGGGTCATTCCTCTCTCTTGCTTCCAAATGAGCTCCCTGCACACAAAATTCATCTATATTTGTAGGGTTAAACATGAGAATTGTGTGTCTCAAATATATATGCAATCCTCGAATGTATTTGAGTAAAGTTTCTTGAGAAGATAAATCTATACCAAAAATCAAAGCCCTTCTTTTAAATTCTTAAGTGTAGCTTTGCACACTTTTCCCTTTAGCTTGCCTAAAATGTTTCCAATCCATGATAGCTTTCTGCATGTATTCTAATGGATAAAATTTCCTTTTAAATGAAACAATAAAATCATTCCAAGAGGATAAAACTTTTCCATGTTTCTTCATGTCCTCTTGAATTTTGGCTTCCCACAAAATGAGTGTTTCACTTTCCAATCTACAAGAAGCAAGTTGAATCTTAGTTTCATCCTCTTGGAATATTTTTATCCTACAATACACCTCAATTTGACGAATCCAATTATCCAATTTCTCAACATTTACCTCTCCATTGTACATAGGCAGTTCGAACTTAATATCAAACTTACGTAAAGGAGTTTGTGGAGGAATTTTACCATGTTCTTTTGTAGAATTTGGAGGTGGTTGTGAAATGGTAGAAGAAGTGGAAGATGGAGGTGAAGGAGGTGGAGTATCACCATTCCCTCCATTTCCTTTTGGAGTTTTATCACCACTATCTTCATTACCTCTTGGAGGATTTGAGATTTCACCTTGCAAACTTGCATTCCTTTCTTCAAATAAAATTTTTACCATTGTTGTCATATAATAAAAAGGTTTTTTGAAAGTTTCATATTCTGAAGTAGGAATTTCATGACCCTCCTCATGAGCCATACTTGGTGAATGCCTCCTTGAAGCATGAGGTGAATGTATAGTTATCCTTCTTTAAAGTTGAGAAATTGGCTCTACAAGTTGACCATTTACCTCTCCATTGTACATAGGAAATTCAAACTTAATATCAAGCTTAAGTAAAGGAGTCTGTGGAGCATGTTCTTTTGTAGAATTTGGAGGTGGTTGTCAAATGGTAGAAGAAGTGGAATATGGATGTGAAGGAGGTCTATTATCACCATTCCCTCCATTTCCTTTTGGATTTTTATCACCACTATCTTCATTTCCTCTTGGAGGATTTGCGATTTCACCTTGCAAACTTGCATTCCTTTCTTCAAATAAATTTTTTACCATTGTTGTCATATCATAATTTTTTTTTTTAAGTTTCATCTTCTGAAGTAGGAATTTCATGATTCTCCTCATGAGACATACTTGGTGACTGCCTCCTTGAAGCTTGAGGTGAATGCATAGTTATCCTTCTTGAAAGTTGAGAACTTGGCTCTACAAGTTGACCTTCTCCTCTTCTGATCTTCAACCTTGTAAGCATCCGAAAACAAAACACTTGCAAACAATCAAACCTTTAAAAACCTTTGCTCTGATACCAACTTGATATGAAAATGAAAAAGGTTTGTGTATCCAAATTTGCAAGTGAAATGTTTATGTGACTTAGGAAATTGGATCAAGTTTGCAAGAAAAGAAACTTAATGAGTTTTTACTTAACATGAACAACATAAACAATCATAAACAACCATCAAAAGTAATCACATAACACAATGAAATGATAAAGGAGTTCACCCCTCTCTTGGGCTACATCTCTTGGTCCAAATTTCAATGGATCATTTTAATTATACGCAAAAAATGTAAAAATAAATCCTTTACAATGATCAAAATGAAAAATGGATGGATTCAATGGCTCTATAATGTCCAAAAACCCATAGCTAAGCTCTTCATGCACCTGGTTTGGACAAAAATTGAGAAAAATACACTACCAAGAAGTTTTTCCCAATAACTTGTCGTACCTTCTCGCCAAAACGAACCTCTGTCCAATTGAACCTAGTCTCTGTGTGTTTCTCGTGCCTAAACTTGGCACCATGCATAGTTTCGAAAAAGGGTGGATGTGTCGTAGCGTTAGAGCACCAAGCGCCTTAAATATCGGAGTTTGTGGTCGCGTGGCCCCCATGTGGTTGGGCACCGACCTAGATTTTCGCACTCGCCCATCTATCCATTGAAAACCCTGTGCATATGGTCATATGGTATGGATAATGTGTCCAAGGGTTGGGGCTAAGCCCCAACCCTTTTTCATCTCAAGCTAACCATCATTCAAACTTAAATATAAAGTTTAAGGTATAAGGTTAATATACATAGTGCATGCGAGCTGGTATCCTAGCCTTTGGAAATCCTTTGCCCACGCCCAGAGGTCATGGGTTTGACTTTGGTGGAGTCCCCCCAAAATTAAACACATCAAACAATTACGGGGTGCCACATGGTGGCCCCTCGCAGGGCCACGTGGAACCCTTCCCTTCATCCACAAGCATGCCATGTGTCGACCAAGGATTGGCCAACGTCAACCTCTTCCATGTCAGTTGCCAAATCACTTTACTATTCATCCTTCCATGTCACCATTCCATGTCATTAGTACGGTTGTATGGTTGCCTGCTACGTGGCCTGTATGGAATGTGCGGACTGTCCAGTCAACATTTTTTTGCTTATTTGGGAAAATAGACAGAATGCGATATCTCTCTCATACAAAATCTGTTTGATCCTGTTCAAGTTGTGTTGGGATTATGAGGAGAATATCTACACAATGAATCCATTTTCAAGCAATTTTGAGTACTTTTATTTTTGAGCATTTTTTTATCCCCTGGATCAACCACCTAAAAATCAATGGCTGGGAGAATAGTCATAAGTCTGATCGAACATAAGGGAAGGGTAACTAAGCACAAATATCCAAAGTTTTTAACTAATAGAACTATCGTATACATAACGATTGAAGTGATATCACAA